>OVBE01004003.1:0-25226 GCA_900406425.1 Iberis pinnata | reverse complement strand
AAATATAATATATAGTTCATGTATGAAACGGCACATCGTGTATAGTTGGGGTATGAACTGACATTTTTTTATTACCACTTAACGATATGTTAAACGGTGTTAAACGTGATACGGATTTTAGCACTGTTAATAATGTTTATGGTCAAAATAATATGAAAATAAGAGTTTAGGATGTTTTAGGCACTAATCTAAAGTTCAGGTATAAAAAGTCACGATACGAATTGTTCGGGTATGAATTGACCATTTTCCCTATAAACAAATGAAGCGTTTCATCTTCTCAAAAGAGACGATTGTCATGGTTTGACTACGTCGAGCTTTATTGATTTTTTTATTAAATATAAATTTTATATAGGTCATAAGAAGATTAGTCTTACCTGGCAGCAATATAGAAAGCTTTTGAAGAGTGATGTGGCTAGGCTGAGAGGCCCCAAATTTTTCTTTTATATAATAGAATGGTTATGGGGCGTAATAGAAGTTGTTTTGGTGAATGATGATGTGAAATATATCTTTTATAAACTTGTTTAAAAGTAAAAAAGAATTCTAAGTGAACTAATGATTGTGATCTCTAGTTTTTCACCGATCGAAGATTTTATATTGCTAAACTAATTTCAGTTATGGTTCAAAAAATTAAAGCCATAATATAAATTTTTTTGTTAAAGTGAACATACAATTTTGTATGAAGAAAAACAATTACGTTTTGTGGCTTTCAAAGTCACTAGACAATTAATTAATTAATTTTTTTTACTACATTTTTTTTTTTTGGTAGGATTTTTTTTTTTTTTTTTAGTACAGCTTAAAAGTGTGAATGTGTGATGGGACAAAAGAAAAAACACTGTTGATACGGTAAATATATTTACAGTAAGAAAACCAATCAGTCAATTATTTATGGTTCCGAAGCGCTCTTCTGAATTCCTCACCTCCGCGAGAAGATAATTCTCAAAATTAGGGTTTCTATTTGTGTGTGAACTGTTCCATCTCCATCCTAATCTTCGTCTTCTCCCTTTTTATGAATCTGCTCTTCATCTATAGACGCAATTCGAAGCTTTTCTTTTAGATTTGACCTCCTATTAGCTCAACGCCGAAATTTTGGATTAGTTGGATATAATTTTTTCCCCTTGATTTTCGAGGTCATTGCTCATATCCACCCAATTTGTTTTCTGCTAATCGCTTCTAACCGATTTCAGCTTCTGTTGATCGTTGTTTTTGTGGAAATTTGACGAATCGCCATCTTTCCTCTATTTCGCAGGTTGTACGCTGAAGCTTTTGTAGTGTGTGATGGTGTCTGTGATGATCTCGTAGGGAGAATGCCAGGCATTCCTCTCGTTACTCGTGAGACCTCTTCGTAAGTTATCTTCAACTCTTGTGATTTTATCTTCTAAGAATGGATCATTGGATCCTCCTCCCCTAAATTTTCTATAATGCCTCGTCACTGTGTATGCTTATGGATTCTTTCGGTACAAGAGTTGATGGCAGAAAGCTGAAGCATGGTAATTCATACTGAGTGCTTTTTTTGTGTTTCTACCATTCTGGTGGTGTATGAATTACAGTTGTTCAAGAAGCACAGAGCAAATGTGCCATGAAGACTCCCATGTGCATATTTCCGAAGAGGAGATTGCCGCTGAAGAGAGCTTGGCAGCGTATTGCAAGCCTGTAGAACTCTACAATATTCTTCAGCGGCGTGCCATTAGGAATGTAAGTATTTCTTTCAACGTTTACCTTTTAGTTATTCTATAGAGGATTGTGTATAACCATGTGTACTTACATATATCTCACTTGGTCTGTCATAATTATTGGTTTACTTTTGACATAGATAAGTCCTATGGAAGTGTAGTGTGAATTAACTTCATTTGGTATAAGCAAGCATGTGTAATCTTGCTATTCTGTTCATCATAACCTTTTTCTGTCCTCTATCCCGTGTAGCCCTTATTTCTTCAGCGATGTTTGCATTATAAGATTGAGGCAAAACATAAACGGAGGTATTATTTCTGTTCATAATCTCCATTAGTTTTGTAAAATTGTTAGATTATACCTCAATAATTTACTCAGCAACGGAATGCTTTCTTATCTTTTGGAAATGTCTTTGAGACTATATGCACTGATGGATAGTATTCAATATTTTACTGCGGTACAGAATACAAATGACCGTGTTCCTTTCGGGCACTATAGATGCTGGAATACAAACTCAAAAACTGTTCCCTTTGTATATTTTGTTGGCAAGACTCGTTTCTCCTAAGCCTGTTGCTGAGGTAGGCGTTTGAACCTCAGACAGAACTGGATTGATCTGTAAATGATGTCATTTGTAACTTATTTTCTTAGTTGCTAACATACATTTTTTTTTTTTTAATTTCTCAAATTATAGTATTCTGCAGTATATAGGTTCAGTCGAGCATGTATCCTAACTGGTGTCCCAGGGGTTGATGGAGTTAATCAAGCCCAAGCCAACTTTCTTCTCCCTGATATGAATAGACTTGCGTTGGAGGCTAAATCAGGATCACTGGCTATCTTATTTATCAGCTTTGGTAATTAAGATTGACTGGTGTACAAAATTATTTGAAGACATTTATATATGTGCAGTATTCACATAAACTGATCAAATTATTTCCTTTTGTAGCTGGCGCTCAAAAATCTCATTTTGGCATTGATTCAGGCAAGATCCACTCAGGTATTGCCATTTTTTATTTATATAAAATTTTTTGATTTCTAGAAGTGGTATGTTTGTTTGGAAGTACCATATTTTTCTATGGGACTGTGGAAGTCGAGAAACATTTCTATTTGATAACAATATTATACTTTGACTCCAGTTATAAGAGTTCCTGAAAGTATATGTCCTCTCAAACTCTAACATCAAGAGAGTTATTTTTCTGGCAGGAAATATAGGAGGACATTGCCTATGGAGCAAAATACCTCTGCAATCGCTCTATGCTTCGTGGCAGAAATCTCCTAACATGGACCTGGGACAGAGGGTAGACTCAGTATCTCTTGTTGAAATGCAGCCTTGCTTCATAAAGGTACATTTTTAATAGTTCCTGTAACTAGGTTATGCTCTTCCCTCTTGGCCTCTTCACGACTTTTTGTACCCTATTGTGAAATGATAACTCTAGCTTAATATTTTTTTTTTTTTAAATTGGGAAGCAATTGTTACTGTGAATTTACATTTGCTGTTAGTTTAAAATCTTGACTGTTTATTGAAAATATTAATGGTATAAATTGTCCATTGCTGCAGCTAAAGTCTATGAGTGAGGAAAAGTGTGTCTCGATTCAGGTTCCCAGCAACCCCCTCACCTCGGTAACTTTGCAAACTTTGGTTTACATCCATCTGTTAATTTGAAAATTTTATTCAATAGTATCTGATAATTTCTGTTCTTCTTGTTTAAAGAGCTCACCACAGCAAGTACAAGTTACCATATCTGCAGAAGAGATCGGGGCAACTGATAAATCTCCTTATAGTTCATTTGCATATAATGACATATCTTCCTCTTCATTGTTGCAGATTATCAGGTAATTCGGTTTTGTCTACAATCCTTTTTCCGCGATTTAAGCTTTCTTACCTCATCTCATTATGATAATATGATGTTTTGTAATTCTATCAACTCTATTGACCTGTATCCTATATCTATATCTATAGTTGTAAGTATTGTTGAATTCTATACTAAATGTCCATTTCTTCATGTCGATTCTAAACCTCTCTGCTTCATTAATTACATAGGTTGAGAACAAGGAATGTTGTTTTTAACTACAGATACTACAGCAACAAATTGCAGAGAACTGAAGGTAATTTTGTATTATCACTGTCCTTTTTATTTCTATATATACATGTGTGTGTATATATATACATTTACATATCAACTCCTCATGTTGCAAATTACATTTTTTTGGATTCTATTCAAATTGGGTCTTGCAGTAACTGAAGACTTTTCTTGTCCGTTCTGCTTAGTTAAATGTGCCAGTTTTAAGGTAGACTTTCATTTCAATTCTCTTTTTCAGCTGTACTTAGCAGTCTTTAACGCCATCTTCTCTTATGTTCCCAATCTTGTTGTAGGGCCTGAGATTTCACTTGCCGTCAACCCATGATCTCTTCAATTTCGAGTTTTGGGTTTGTCACTTTAAAATTCAGTTGGGTGTTAATAATAACTATTTTTAGGGGCGTCACTAATCTGCACCACTTATCTTTTAGGTAACTGAAGAATATCAGGCTGTAAATGTCTCTCTCAAGAGTGAGACAGTGATGTCCGAGGTTAGAGTTTTGTTTGATTTTTGTCCGTTTGTTTCTCTACTATAGATCTTTTAGGTGGTGATATTTTCGATCTCAAAATTGATATCCTTGTTGACTTTTTAGCCATTAAGTAGAAAAAGTGGAATCTTTCTCTGTTATTTGCTACGCTATGATCGCCGCTATTGTCTTCAATGACATGAAGAGAACAAAATCACAATGACATCGCTATGGCCTCTAATTTTTGTGGCCATTAAAGCTGGACTGTAGAATAAAATCCTGAATTATAAATAAATGTCAAACCTTTTTGAAGTAGTTGGTGTTAAAATATATTCTGTCTTTGTAGTTTTCCAATTTCATAATCATTCAGTACAGCTTTGTAAATGCATAAAAACCTTTCAGATTCATGTGGATGGTGTTGACCCAAAGCAGCAAACATTTTTTTTCTCGTAAGTTGTCTGGCCTATTATGTTGCCTTACTAGCATTTGGCTCTCAGTCTTCCAGGCCAATAAATTTTGTACAATTTATGACAGTTCAAAGAAATTCAGGCGTAGGAGGCAAAAGAGTCAGGTATGGAGCTCAAGGCAGGGCCATCATCTTGGATTAGCTTGTGAGGTGCTAGATAAGACTGCTGGTATGTGGTTGATTAAAAATTAATGGTTACTTGGATTTCTAGTATAGGCTTCTTTACTGACAAGAACCTGTCTTAGTTTTATAGTTGGTAATTTACTTTCTTATGTGCATTCGAAAGCACTGGATTATCTGGCATAGCTATTTATTTTTTATTTTCAGATGCTCATTCGGTTAGAAGTGAGAAGAGCCGAATACCACCTGGAAAGCATTACGAAAGAATTGGGGGTGCTGAGGCGTCCAGTCAGAGAGTTCCTTCAGGAACAAGTCCTGCAGATGTGCAATCATGTGGTGATCCAGATTATGTGCAGTCATTAGCTGGAAGTACAATGTTGCAATTTGCAAAGACGAGGAAGCTATCTATAGAACGGTCAGAATTGAGGAAGTATGTTTGATTTCACTAGTTGTTTTATCCAGCTCTTCTTTAATTTTCTTTTTAACTAGATAAATTTATGTCCTAGTTGTATTACAAGTACATTGCTGATCCCAAATTATGTGAGTGATTTTTCCAAAATTTTCTCTTCCAGCCGTAGCCTCCTTCAGAAGAGACAGTTCTTCCACTCTCATCGAGCTCAGGTGATCTATTTCTTTAGGCTCTGTTGCTTATGTAGATTGCAATTGATTGTGAGTTTACCATGTTTACTAATTACTATCGCAGCCAATGGCTATGGAACAAGTACTCTCTGACCGAGATAGCGAAGATGAAGTTGATGATGATGTAGCAGATTTTGAAGATAGAAGGGTATGTTTTAGCATTTAACAATCTCTCCATTCTAGCTTACTTTCATTTAACTCAGATGTGTTAGATGAAGTTTAGTAGTTTGGTAGTTATATACTTATATGTTTCATGTGCAAGGGAAAGGAACAATAGAACCAAGATCAATGTGTCTGTTTGTTCTAGGTTTTAACATTATCTCCCTTAGTTTACAGTAAAATTATTTTCTTATTGTTTTAGCCATTTGAATTTCTTCTTTCAGATGCTTGATGATTTCGTTGATGTGACTAAGGATGAGAAACAGATGATGCACATGTGGAATTCGTTCGTGAGGAAGCAGCGGTATGTCTCTCTTTTCAGTAGATGTGATGGCATGTGTAACAGTTTGTGGTGGAATTATTTTGGTTAAAGTTGAACATTGAAAGGCTAGTTTTTGAACCTCTGCAGAGTATTAGCAGATGGTCACATTCCATGGGCATGTGAGGCATTCTCAAGACTACATGGACCCATGATGGTTCGAACACCGCAGTTAATTTGGTAAACGAACTCATATAGTCCATTGTTTTGTAAAGTGGTTACAGAGAAGAAAGTGGTTTAGTTGATGAAAGTGAGTAATTGTGTAGGTGCTGGAGAGTATTCATGGTGAAACTGTGGAACCATGGTCTTCTGGATGCCCGAACTATGAACAACTGTAATGCCCTCCTCGAACAGCCCCAAAACTGAAAAACCCATAAACTATTATTTATTTAAGTAAAAAAAAGAGTTTTGGGCCTCAATTTTTAAGTAATTGTGGTATTAAAGAGAGAGAGGAAATGTGTACATTGCTCTTTTTGGCAATTGTTATTCTAAAGTAATCAATGTTCCTCTTAATTTAGTTTTTGTTTTAGAAAGAAGTGTTTGGACTTTCCGTTATGGAAATTAATGAATGGAACACATTATATTACTTCTAAATGGGCCACGCCTAGGAGGTTTTTGCACAAAGGCGACCGTCATTTACTTTACCTATTAAATAAACTAGCTTTTTTCTGGCGCGATGAGTGGGTTTTAGTATTATATCGGTGGTCCTCTCGTAGGATCTTTATGTGCTTTGTCCTCTTATTTGATGTGTTGGTCCATGGGACTTTGAATGGGATTGACATCTGCTGGACCCTAATATGGGTGTTAAACCCATACCCAACATATTTGAAGAAGAAAATCAAACTCCAACAACATAAATAGTGTCTATTCAGATTTACTTACAACTAGAGGGATTTGAGAAAGGAAATCTAAGAACCAAGGTGTATCTATTGAGAAAACTTTTGTATGGTCCTTAAATAAAGCCTGAGGCGATGTTATAAAAGGTTTGGTTAGTTAACAATATCGTATGGCTTCCGCAAGAGTGAGCATAATTCTTGTGTTTATACAAAACAACTATCACAACATGATAAGTTATATTTGTTATACGTTGATATATGTTGTTGGCAACTATGCCTTTTCCATTTGGAAGCTTGACAATGACTTATGAGGTACATCAGAGTCTCAGTAAGTGTTGGTTTTGTGTATGATAAAGGGAAGGACTTAGGTTACAGAGTTTTTGTGATGCAAATTTTGTTTATGACACTGATAAAAAGAGATCAATATCATATTATGTGTTTACAGTGGGAAAAGTGTAATTAGCTTAAAGCCTAGTCTTCAACATGTGGTGGTTCTATCAACAATAATGTCATAGTTTATTGCTCCCATAGATGTTGTAAAAGACATATGAATGTATGATTAATTGAAGATTATGAGGTTGACGATGAATTAGTTTGAGTTTGGTGTGATTCTTTCTTGCCAAAGAACAACATTTATCATGATTGCACTAAGCATTCCTGAAATGATGGAGACCTAAAACAAATAAAAAATATGAGACAATATTTCATGTATTTGTTATGAGTTATTTTTTTTTTTTTTTTTAATATATGTAAAATTATGTTTTCGAGATCTGTTAAATTTGGAGGTCATAAATCAATGCTTCATTTGATATGGCCCATGACCAGTCCTGAGCACGTAGATGTGAAGTGTTACTTCATTAGGGGGAAGATAAAGTAGAAGGAGAATGAAGTGTTGAAAATTCAAACAAGCCAGAATCCGGTAGATGTGTGTCAACAATGATTCTGGTATGTCAACGCAGTGTCACATCAATTTTATTGAAGATTTATGAAGCTTGAACTGCTTGAAGTTGTGCCAGGAGGTGTAGAATATGGAGAATCAACAAGAAAAAGAATTAGTAATGAAGGAGGAATTTTATTCGAGCCTAAACCAATGTGGAGTTTTTTGGGAGTGTTTCACCTCTCATGCCAAACCAGTTACGAGGAAATCAACAATGACACATTTGAAAAGAGATAAACTATGTCCGGTTTAGACTTGGTTATTTTTTTATTCAACTAGCTAGTTCCTTAAATGTTCTATAAAAGGATTTGTTGCTAGAGAAAGCAGAAAATTTGAAAAGAGATAAACTAGATGGTCGTGTTGACAATTATGTTAATTGTTTTCTAATGTTAGGTTCACCAACTATATAAACACTTAAACATTTTCTTTTTCTTTTTTTTCGAAAATACTTAAAGCTAAAACCATATATGAACTTCTAATGTATATAGTCTTTTGATGAAGTTCAGTATTTTTTTGGTTTATGATTTATTGGTTTTATAAAAAACCATATATTAAATTTAAACAAGATTTGGTCGAATATGTTAATAAAATACCTTTTTATTAGCTTAAGAAATATGACTCAAAAATTTAAGCTCTCAAATCTCTCTTAGGTTTATGTGACAACTTGATATCACCTTATATAAGGATTCTAATTCTTATTCTTAACTCAATTTGAAAAACTCATAAAATATGAAAACACACATTAGTTTAGATATCTTTTAGATAACTATTAAGTATTATGATATTATCTAATCTAACCTTCTTAGAATCCTTATCTTCTTCTGATTCTTTTTTCAAGCTTTAGTTAACATTCCCCCCTTAAATTTGATCTTGATTTTTGACACATCTTAAACTCCAAGAAGTTCCCTAATTTCTTTGAACTTGATTCTTCCAAGTGCTTTAGTTAACATATCAACTTTTTGTTCATTCTCTGGAACGTGTTCAACATAAACCAGCTCATTTTCTTACTTCTTGCATGAAATACATGGTTCTTTGTAAGTGCAATAGCAAATTTATTGTCAATCCGAATTTTCACTTTACCCCATGATATCCCTGTGATTTCGACGAGTAAGTCTTGGTGCCATATGGCTTGTTTTGTAGCTTTGGTGGAAGCCATAAATTCATATTCGACAGCAGTGAACTCAGATTCACAAGAAGACAATGCAATTGTTTCTTGTTTCTTTAAGCAACATGTTATTGGACAATAATTGAGATAAAAAATGTGTCCAGTTGTACTTTTCTCACCATCTAAATCTTCGTTATGACTACTATCACAGAAACCCACCAAGCTAGCTTTCCAAAACGCTTAAATACTAGGCCAAAAGAAAGTGTAGCTTGTAAATATCTTAGTACTTTTTTTAGCACGGTGTCATGAGGCTCTTTCAGACTTTACATATAACGAGATAGCAAGGTCTGGACGTGTATGAAGCAGATATCAAAGACAACCAATGTTTCTCCTAAAAATCCTCTTGTCAATACCTTGCTCTTCCCCCGCTTTAGTTAACTTCACGCCTAAGTCCATCGGTATATGTGTTGCATTACACTTGCCAATTCTAGCTCCTTTAGAACTCTACAAGCTTATCTTTCTTGCTTTAGCGTGATGCTCTCTTCTTCTTGTATTATCACCTCAATGCCAAGATAGTATATTAATCTACCTAGGTCACTCATCTCGAATTTCATGGCCATCTCCCTCTTAAATTCGAGTATTAGATCTAAGGCTGATCTTGTAACAAGTAGATCATCAACATAGACGGCTACAAGTAGTAAGTGACTCTTCTTTCTCCTAATATAACGAGGCTTCTTTAGAGCATATCACAAACTTCAATTCTAACAAGATCGAATTCAGCTTATTATTCCAAGCTCTTGGTGTTTGTCTTAACCCATAGAGTGCCTTTTGCAGCTTGTATACTTTTCTTTCGTTATTTTTCACTATGTATCAATCGGGTTGAGATACATGGACTTCTTCTTTTAATTCTCCAAGGAGAAATGCAGTTTTTACATCAAATTAATGAACTTTCCAGCCATTAGAAGCAGCTAAAGCGTTGGTTGCTCTAATCGCTTCTATGCGAGCTACCAAAGCAAATAAATCATCAAAATCTATACCAAAACTTTTGAACATATCCTTTAGCTACAAATCTTGCATTATATTTTTTATGCCTCCATCATAGTTTCGTTTTATCTTGAAGACCCATTTTAGACCAATTGGTTTAGCTCCTAGAGGAAGTTCAACTAATGTCCATGTTTTATTCTTTTCTATCGAATATAACTCTTCATCACATGCTTTTCTCCATACTTATAGCTCTTTAGCTTCATTGTCGGTCCACGGTTCTTCATCCATTGTTAATAACAAGTCTTCTCCTTCCTTTTCTCTTAACAAAACGTAATCACTTAAGTAGCTTGGCTTGTACTTTCTCGTAAGGATCTTCCTAAAACCACTTCACTAGGTGAGGCGTTTTGTTCTTCTTCCACATCGTCTTCTTCGTGTTGATCAACTTCCTTAACGTTAATATCATTAACGTCACTAGCTTCCTCTTCTTCTATCTCTCTATCATTTTCCTCTTTTTCTTCTTATGTATTTATTCCTAAGATTGATTTTAACATTTTTGGTTCTTCATATGTTTCTTTTCCAGAAACATTCCACTTCCAGCTTTTGTTCTCATCAAAAATTAACTGGAAATTTATTGCATTGTTTTACTATTCATATAATATATTTTTCGAGTAATAATATAAAAATTAGTAGTTTATTTTTTTAAATAGTAGGCACCTCAACAAAAGTAATACAATTTTTTTAGCTTTTAGTAATTGGTATTTTGCAACTATGGTGTTGTAATGCGCGAAGAAATAAATAAATTAAAAAAATTTCTTGCAAAATGTTATATTCTTATAACACATTTTCCAAATGTTATATTTTTGTTATATAAATAATTAAAGAAAACAAATATTTGATTTCAAATGATAACGGTAAATGTGATTACATAATGATAACTATACATTCTTTCGACCAAATTTTTGAGTTTGTTTAGTTAGTGTTTTGTGTTTTTCATTTAATTTTCTAATTCCAAAAATATGGCAAAAATTTATAATATTGCTAATTTATAAATTGTAAAAAAAAAAAATAGTAATCTAAGAATGAGCGATTGGTCATCATCAAGTTATATGTTTTATTTTCTTTGAACATACGTAAAATTTGTTATTTGTAAGATTTTCTTACCTACCTCATAGTTACTTCTTCTTTCATTCTTATATATTACATTTTTTTTGTAGTAGCAGATTTGATCTTCTTTACCACGTGTTAACATGTTAGATCCACTTCGTATATATTTCACGACATTTAGTTTCAATTTGTAGTGGATTTTAGTATAAGTGTGGATATCTTTTCATATGATTCTCCTTTTCTAACTATTTTTTTAGTTTTTTTAGATTTATACTCACAATTTAATCGCACTTATATGTATTCGAAATTTCAAACCACAATCATGAATGGATCATGATATTTTAGTAATAACATGATTTACATGTTATATGAATTCTTGTATTATAGGATCCAACATAAATCTCAATATTATTTTTTGTATCAAATTTAATAGCTCATGTAATTAAGATTTTTACAAAATAGATTCATATATACATGTGTGAAATCATAATTGTTTCACTGATCTTACAAAAAAAAACTGTATCTAGTAAAACTAATAAATTATAACATGACTTTCTTTTTTGAAATATCAATTCAGAGTTGTTTGTTTGTGATTACTTCCTCTTTTTGAAAATTCTTCTTCATAAAATTGAATTTTTAGCTTCTGATCATCAAACCATGCACTTCGATTGCATTCCAAAACCTGATATTATATAAATCATCATTATTCATTTGACTTTATGTCATTTTCTCATAAAACTAATACAATAACATGATTTCACGCATTGTCACAATACGTCAATACCTTATACATTCTTCTAAGTAATTTGAATTATATACAACATAAGAAAGTAATGGCTAATTATATGTCAATCTTAGCTACAATATAAGTCACTTTACAAGCAGAAAACATGACACCATCAATTTTAAATCAAAGTAGAAAATATCACAGCTCCAATAAAATATGCATATGACTTGAGAAAATGATACTAAACAGCAAAATGGCTCTTTCTTGGAGGTAAAAACATACACCTTGGGAAATTGTTTTTTTGAGAAATCAGTATAGGGAAAGTAAAACTTTCCTTCACCACCAACTCAGCTAAAACAATTTGATCATCACCAGATTGAAATTGATCACTGAAGTGGATAGCCATAAAACAAACACCAGGATCGGAGACCTTAGAAGACAAATAAAAGAGAAACTCAGCCATAAATTCAGTCAAGTTCTTGTGATCCTCTGGTTAAACCTCTGCTGAAGCAACTTTGGTTTTTCAAAGGGACTAGTCAAAACACTTGTTCCACTAACAACATAAGTTCTTTTATCTTTAAAAAGCTGTTTATTCCCAATGTCACGATTCAACCAATGATGGTGCGGACCTAAAAAGTTAAATCACCAAACTTTGTTTACAAACAAAAAGAGATTTCTCAAACAAGATAACATAATCAGTATAACAATTGAGTAGCTTCAAGTTTATCCAGTGAAGCTTTTAATGTAAGAAAGTAAATCAACATGTGGAGAAGAAGAAGCTTGAGATACTCATTTTACTGATGTGAACCTGAAAAAAACTGCATAGTGCACAATAAAAAAAGAGGAAAGAACCACAATTATTGACATATATTTATGTAGAAGTATGTGGTTGTGAGCACACAGATATGCAACATGAAGGAAACTACCTGTGGAACATGCTTCAGCTTATGCTTCATCCAATCACTCCACTCTGGGGATGAATCTGACCAGAGACCATTCCACTCGACTTCATTGGCCCATGGATTTCGGATCTGAATAAGTAAAAGGAAAAATGTAATTTTTAGAAAAAAGATAGTTCTCCTACAATCAAGCGGATTTGAGAAAATAGTAGAACCAGTACCCATCTTAGGCAAAAGGAAACATTATGAGACGACGATATAAGATTAGGGTAATGTGAAACGACGAAGAAACTGTAACGACAATGAACTGAAAGTTGAACAATATGATATATAATTCCAGATGAAGTCAGTTGAACAAAGCTCTGAGATACAAGGAGTATTCATTGGTTACCCTCTATATACTATAAGTTTGGAAGCACGAGTTATGAAAAAGTTCTTTTATTAATTATTTAAAGTGAGGTTGTCGACAAGTTCAAAGTTTTATAATATTTTTTGAGTGTGTTCTCTCGATTCTCTCCCTAAAACTTCTCTACAAAATTGCCAACCCTTTACACGAGGTCTCGAATCGCTTTTTTATAGTTCCCCTTTATCATAATCATCACTTCTCTGACAGCTACATGGAGTTGGTGGTAAGCATGGCGTCTACTCGGCATGGTCTATCGCTAGCTTGGCGCCTAGGTTAGTACGACCAACTCATAGGTCAAGTGTTCCAGATCGGCGGTCCTCTCGTGTGGTCGTTCTGGGAACCGAAATTCACACTATAGATTTCTGTTAGTTAAGGAAATTCGAGTAAACTCAACTTTCCCAGAGGTCCCGGATTACTGTGAGCCAAATGAGTACGAGATCCGAACGCAAGAAACAATAATAAAAATGCGAGATTGATAATACGAAAGAGAGCAAATAGAAATCTTATTCTGAATCATATGAGCGTTTCAAAACAGGTGGTAAGCCTCGGCTCTGTGAGCTGTTGGCGAGTTCTGTAGTACGAATAACCTAAGACTAGTAAACCTAGTTGAGTCACATCTCACTAACAAAATAAGGAAATAACCCTAATTCTCTAAGTATTTCGGTGTGGAGAACTGAACGTGTCTGTGCTCTTCCTCCTCATCTCTCTTATATAGACTTCAAGGTTGATTCGCCTTCCTTTTCCGTCTTCAATTCTTCCGCGGCTTCATTTTCGAGTTTATTCTTCTGCGGAAATATTCCTTTTTAAGATTTCTTCCATTTCTTTACGGCTTGCAGACCAAGTTACGACCGTCAATGCGCTTGGGCTGAATTCTCTTATGGAATTGTAAGTGGGCCATTATCGTGTTTTAGGCCTCATTGAGCCGTTTTACGGTTTAGGCGATTTTACGTTTCCAATCGTTGAACCGGCCTTTCGTACGATGAAACGATAGAAACTTTGCAAAATAATAATATCAACCGTATAGGTAAGATAAAGTTGGCATGTAACTGTTGTCGTTTCAAACTATTGATATATACAGACGCGACCTTATTACCATTCCAAAAAATGACGATTTTAATCGTATAGTTGAGATAATCTTCGGTGTTTCGGCTAACCGTTATCGTTTTATACGATTAAATCATGTACGAAAAGATTTTAAGATTCTTCGCAAGTCGCAGGAAATAATCGTATGGATAAGGTAACTTCGATGTTTAAGATAAACGAAACTGTTTATAAGATTAATTCAAACTTTACTGTAAGAATGAATTTTGTGGTTTTTATCGTAGAATTCTAACGGAAACCCGAAACGATACGAAACGAGAGATGATTTAGAACAGAGTATTGCGGATAATTATTCTAATTATGGTTTTGTTCCACATCTGCAATATATTGCGAACAAAATTTGCAATATAAAATTAAATAACCAACCGTAAACAAAAATAAGTCTGAATTTTTGAAAAAATCAGCAATACAATAAGTAAATATGTAAGAATATCTCCATCATGGTATCTTAAGAGTTTTTTTAGCAATATATTTATTAATAAATATTAGGAAAGGAACAAAGTGAAGCAAGAAATGGTTCTAGAATAGGAATTTAAACTTGAATTGCAGTCTCTCCTTTCCCTTTTAGATGATGTGCATCCTACACCTTCATGTGAAATATCATTGAACCGAACGTTGGTTCTATTATTCATTTCTAGTTCCATGAAGAATGATGCTTTGTGTACACCATGAGAGTCATCTTTCCGAATTAAAGGGTAGGTGCAGCATACTTGTACCTACAAGACGAATCTTGATAGGTTGTATGGATAAAATGGGTATCGTGGAGTATGGCCAAGTCTACATTCTTGTTATGCATACTAAAGCGGAACTTGAATCTCGTGAACAGAGGTATTTCCACAAGATTGACGAGGAAACATGTGTGGTAATTAGGAAAGTAGCCGTTACAGAAAAACCCATGTCGTCACCCTGGAGACATCAGAGTTCTTGAAGCAATATATGAAGTCAATTTTGAGCAAAGAGGATTTATTTATTGCATCAGCTTTCCAATGCACATCATCTAAAATTGAAGAATGCGTTGGACAACATACACGAGAACTAAAGTTGGTATAGCACAACGTAAACAATGAGATAAAAGGAAATTAAACAAATTTAGGTGTCACAAGGACGCTACCGATCATCTGCATGAACACGAAAATTTCGTCTCCTCTCCATCATCAATTGTATAACAAAAAAAAACATAATTCAACCTTAATTTCTCAATTAATAAGCTAAAATAAATACTTTAAAAAGTATAAGGAGAGTAATAAAACTGAATCATGAGTTTGATTTGGTGCTATACGGTAGCCATCATACAGAAAACGAACAAAGTCATAATATAGGTGTTTCTTTTTGCAATACCAAACCATCAATTTCTTCATATGTGTATCAACACATAAACTAAATATATCTTGGATTCCCTTATTCACATTTTAAAACAATATTGTATTAGTAATGAAGTAAAAGAATTAGACTAAATGTTATTTTGTTTAAATAAATTTGGGTAAAAAAAGACAAAGTATACCTCTGGGTCGATGAGTTTGAGAACCACTCTTGTCTTATGTTCCGATTTGGGTGTCGGTGATCTCCTTGAGATACATGATTCTGCAGTTGTAATCCAAGAAGTCATGATTTGAAATAGTTTGCAAATATATTTTAGAGAGATAGATAGATTTTCAGTGTGAAAGATACTCTATAGATAAACGGTAATTTATAGCCAAAAATTCACTTAGAACAAGAAAAACATATTGGTCAGTTTCTCAACCCTATTTATTGAGCTCGATTAAACCAAAACATAATTTTGAAAACTACAAAAACACTTTATATTTGGTCAAACAACCCCTCTGAAAAACGCATAGATAAAAATTTGAAACTGATTACTTTACTTAGACATACACAAAAGAAAACTCAGCATTTAGTAATATAACGCAGCCGTAACGTTAAATTTAAATTTCATAACTCAGACATACATTAAAAGTAACTCAAACATACATTAACAATAACTCATCCATACTAAAATAATTCTAATCCGTTAATCAATGGTAAACTGTAACTCAGCCATATATAAAAACTAGAACTTAGCTGTAGTTAAAGTAGAACTCATTCATATCACAAATATATTCAAATCCATAAATCAATTTCACATTGTGCCCACTCTTATTACTTAACCGAGGTGAAAAAGTTGAAGAGGCGGGAATACGCAAAATCGTGACTCTTCGATTTTTATATTAAAAATAGGGAAGTTAATATTTGATTTTGAAGCGACGGTTCTCTCACACACACACACTCTCTCTCTCTCTCTATTTATTTCTCTGTTTGATCTGTTAATTTGTTTACAAATTTACAATCTCTCTTTTTCTATATTCCTCACAAAAAGTACGCATGAAATCTCTCTCTTTCGATTTTGATATTTCTCACAAACAGTATGCATTCAATCTGCTTCCCTCCTGCTTATCCTATTCAACCACCAAAGGGGCACCTAATCTCCAAATGTTGATTGTAATATTGCCTTCTTATCTTATGCAACCACCAAAGGTGGTTCTTGCATTCTACCTACGAAAGACGGATTATAATCTTGTCATGTGCTGTAATAGACATTCTCAGCAATCTAAATGTGAATTCGTTGATGAGGGTAAATTAAAGTGGTAATTTCAGTTCTATGTTCTGTTATATTGGCTGAATTTTTTTTTTTTCTAATTGCTACTTCTTCTTATTCTTTTCAGCCCACTTCAATGGGATAGTGTAAAGAATATTTACGTTTCCTCTTGATTATGCTAGGTGAAATAGGATTCCTTCTATTACGGATCGCCAACTATATTCTTTGGTGCGGATGTGACTCACCCGCAACCTGGAAAAGTCTTGAGTCCTTCCATTTATGTTGTAAATGCATATCTTGATTGTCTCTATAAGATAGGATATGCATGTTTATTGTATGCAACCACCAAAGAAGTATGTGAATACAAAAAGTTTCATATTCTTGTGATGATGGATGGACCAATGCTTATGAAAAGAGAGTTGATAGACAGAAATGTCAAATCAAGGATAAGAATGTGGAAATTTCGTATTCACATCCTTCTTGTTCATTTATCTTGTTTTTATTTGTTATTATGTAAATCCGTTGTTTTGATTCAATAAAGCAGCATCTGAGTAACCTTCAGATTTAATCTTATTTTCCTACTACTAACTTTTTTCTTACAGTAGTCATGTATTGTAATAATAACTTTGCGTTAATGTAATGAGAAGTTTCATAATAATATTAATTGTTACTATTCACTCGAAACACAAACATTAAAAACACGAAGAAAACTCCTTCATAAAGTAAACATAACCCCATCTTAAACATAACTTAGTCGTAGACATAACTTAGCCGTACATGAAAAATAACTAAGCCGTAAAAGTAAAGACGAAAAAGACCCAACTTTCAGTAAGCAATAATCAGCTTGATGTAACTCAGCCGTATCGTTTATTTTAAAATTTTAACCCATGCATTCAATAAAAATAACTTAGCTATATCGTTTATAACTTTATAAGACAATAATAATAACCCAACCGAATGATAAACAATAACTTAGTTGTTGTATGTATTAGCCGTGTAAACATAACTTAAGCGTATAATATCGAGTAATATTTATAACCGAGGAAAATGATGTCTTACTACGAAGCTATGATGGGATAATACATTTCCGAGGTCAAACCCTCTGTCTTTTTATGCAACTATAGTGTGATTTTATGAGGCGTATAATGATGTCTAATTACGTTTCCCGACGTAAGAATAACTCAACCTGTTATTTATCTAGTACATAGTAGTCTGAAAACTATCATTTAACTAGCCTTTAATACAAAAGTCGTCACTATACGATTTTTATTAAAAATATGGGACTCTGACGTGATGATTATCTCTCTATTTATCTCTATGTTTCTCTCTTTGTTTGCTCACAACTTCTCAATCTCTCTCTTAATCTATCTCAAGTGTTTTCTCTCTTCTCTTCCCCTTTATTTGCTCACAACTTCTCAATCTCTCTCTTAATCTAACGCTTTCGATATTCCTCACAAAAAGTATGCATGCAAACGATATCTTTCGACTTCGATTTTGCTCACAAATAGTACGTATGCTACATGCAATCCGCTTCCCTCCTGCTATCCTATGCAACCACCAAAGAGGAACCAAATCTTCAAATGTTTGTTGTAATATTGGCTGCTTGTCCAATGCAACTTCCAAATGGTAATTTCGGTTCTATGTTCTGTTTTATTGGCTTCAATTTGTTCTAATTGCTTTTCTTCCTATTTTTTTCAGCCACTTCAATGGTATAGTGAAAAGCCTCCCTACTTTCCTATTGAAGATGCATTGGTTTACACACCCCATCATAGATATGTCTGTTGCTCCAAATTGTAGCTACAAATTAATGGTTCATCAAGTGGTTCTCGATATTGGTTCGAATCCTAATGAAGTCATGCAGATTTTTGTATCAATGATCAGAAAACATTCATCCTTGAAGTGAAGGGATCTGATATAGTTCTTGTTCGTCTATCTTTTTATTTATTTGTTATGTTGTAAATTAAAGTTAACTTGTATTTGTTACTTGACTTTCTATGTTTTATTTTTTTGTTTAGCAAGGTTTGATATTTTACTTTTTAGTTAATGTTTTTATCCTCTCAAGATAATCAATCACACATTTTGGCTAAAATCAATCATATCATACATTTTTAAGATAAAAAAATACTAATTAATTTAATTATTCATAATAATATTATTTTTAAAGCATTGAAATTTGGAAAATACAATTACAAGATAGAGAACAAACAATACAATTATAGTTTTCTTAATATATATGCAAACTCTAGAAAATCAAGTATTAAGAAACGATGTATTTCGCAGCTACGATGTAATATTACGAGGCGTGTAATGATGTAATATTACAAGGTATGTAATGATGTCTTATTACGTTATCGAGGTAAGAATAAATCAGCATTTTTGTATCTGAACAGTAGTCTTTAAAGTAGCCTTTAACTAAGCTTTTATGTGTTTGTAAACCAGCCTAATAATGACAAGGAACCCAATCCTAACAATAACTCAGTCGTTACATATATTAGACGTGTAAAATATGACTGAGCACTAATATCGATAAATTTTTAGGACTGAGGCAAATGATGTTTAGTACGCATCTATGAGTCTATGATGTGATATTACTTTGACAAGGGCAACCCCTATGCAGGAATTCTCAAGCGTGACAAAAATATCTGACTTTGACGCGTTGATTCTCCCTTTCTTTATTGAGAACTTAAAAAATCTTTCTTTTAAAAGGTACAAAATCTTTATGAGAATCTTTATTTTTTAAAAATAATTTTAAATTTAAAAAACCCATTAACTTATTTTAAATGTAGTCCCTTTGTTGATTTTGGCATGGTTTGCTTCCTGTATGACAACAAACGACGGTGACGAGATATATGTGGTTTTATAGTAGTTTGATGGTGGTTATGTATGTTTGATTGTTTGGTTGTTATCTGCATATTTTATCCTGTTTTTTTGTCATTAGTTGTTTCTATTTAATTTCGTTCTGAATATTTAGAATTTGTAATGC
Organism: Iberis pinnata; assembly: GCA_900406425.1. Classification (NCBI taxonomy): domain Eukaryota; kingdom Viridiplantae; phylum Streptophyta; class Magnoliopsida; order Brassicales; family Brassicaceae; genus Iberis; species Iberis pinnata. The sequence goes on along the minus strand of OVBE01004003.1, from coordinate 5,659 downwards.
TAGTATTTTATGCAACCTCTTAAAGTTATAACAACAATCATAACTCAGTCTTCAGGTAGACATAACTCAGTCGTAAAGTAAAGAACATAACTCATATATACACCAAGAAAAAAAGTTCTTTAGTAAGATAACTTCACTTATAGAACAAGAAACAATATATTGGTAAGAGAAACATAATTTTGAAAACTGCAGAAACACTTTATAGTAACTCAGTCGAATAATAATCAATAACTCAGTCGTATCACAAAAATATCCAAAACCATAAATCAGTTTCACATTATGTCTACTCTTATTACTTTACCGAGGTAAAAAAAAGTTGAAGAGGCGGGAATACGAAACATCCAAATCCATAAATTAGTTTCACATTATGCCCACACTCTCTCTCTATTTATTTCTATGTTTCTCCTTAGTTTCCTCACAAATTCACAATCTCTATCTTAATTTTTCTTTCTCGAACAGCAGTAATCAAACATATGTCTATCCTAACTAACGTCGTGAAATTTTAATGAACGAGGCAAATGATGTCTTATTATGCAGCTATTATGTCATATTACGATGCAAACATAACACAGTCGTACAAGAAAGATAACTCAGTCGTAAAGTAAAAAACATAACTTAGTCTGAAAATTTATTAGCCAAGTGAAATACGACTGAGCACTAATATCTAGAAATTCCTATCAAACCCTAGATAATGTCTACTATGTCATAGTATTACGCAGCTCTGATGTGATATTACGATATAGAGGTCAAACCCTAGATGACGTCTACTATGTCATATTACGCTACGTTAATATAATTCATACACTACCTTAATATAATTTAATATACTATTTTAATGTAAAGAGCCAAAGCAAAAAAGAAGAAGGAGATTTGTCGTTGCTACAATATCACATTATAGTATGGTCCTGTAGTAAAAACAAGAATCACACTATAATAGTGTAATATATGCAATTTGGTCGGAGATGAAAATCTAAAACACCAACATTACTTTGCCGTTATGCAGTCTGATTGCACTCTTTCTTGTTTTCCCTCACAAACAGTATGCATGCAATTTCTCTCTCTTTCTATTTTGATTTTTCTCACAAACAGTATGCATGCAAACTCTCTTTTTCTCATATGGGCACTCGAGTCATGCTTCTATCTTGTTTATCCTACACATCACCAAAGGGGCACCACATCTCCTACTATTGAATATAATATTGTTGGAATTCGTACCAATTTATAACGCTTTATAAATATCAATTACGAATTATAATTGCCTGGATTCGTGCAAATAATGAATTAGACCTAAATTTTAAGGTATAGAATATACCTCGTAATTACGCAGCGGAAAGGTTAACGAAACTAGTCAAGGTTTCTTAGCACTCCAAGTGTCGTGCCTCTACCGGTATCCACCCGCACATAAACTGGATCAAAAGCGGTATCCTAGTACCTCACGAGATCAAATCTCTGAAGAGTCGACGAACTATTCGTGTTTACCTCTTTTCTCTCTAGGGTTTTGTTCTTAATCTTACGTTAATCCTTAATCCCTTTGTTTAACACATAAAGTGTATATATATACACATAACAATCGTTATGGGCAATTAAGCCCAATAAAAAGGCAGTGATGCATAAACACTTTTTGCTCACGTTTAATAATACACGTACGAACATGTTATTAACATTAGTCAATTTAATTAAATATTAAATTTATTATACATATATCTTATATATCATATAACCAAGAACATTATAAAACCGCATAAATTTCATGATCCAATTTACTTAGGTGTGTGACCCTGTAGGATTATATATTATTAGCAATGGATTCATAAACCATAGATTATAAGCGGTCTCTAGCAAAACATTACAACCACCTAATATTATATAATTGTCAAACCTTGACACTACAACTTTATCTAGAGTAAGTACAAAATATTTCAGGACATTTCCAACAATCTCCCACTTGTACTGGAATCAACTAATCTCATAATCTTTTAGTCTCTATATCTCGATCTCAGCATAAGGTAAGAAACAGTGTCATCCTTAATAAGCTAGATCACGTTTATCGAACTCCGATTTATACTGATTAAACAAACGATTGACATTCACCTCGTTTGAGCACGGCCATACATTTCTCAGTATCAAATCTTCGACAGGCCCAGAGATATTTATCTCCTGTTACATAGGAGGGACAAATCCCATATTGTTTCATCCCTGTTCCTTACACACTTTTCTAATACACTTGAGAGATGCCTTTATAATCACCTTTTATGGCTGACGTTTGACAAAGTCAAAGTGCACCAATCCATATGTAAGAAAACATGACGAACTCAAGTCAAAGGAATATACTCTATAGTTGTCATGAGAAACTCTTATGACACTCATATAACAATCTTGTAGAGTTCTCATAGCGGGTCAGTCCGATACTATGTTCTCCAACATACATCTATGAGATTGACTTTAATACTACATATCAATGACTTCACGAAACTTAGTCATCAGTCACCACATACTAGTCACATTTAGTTATTAATGTCCTATGTTAATAACTTTGATTAGGGACCTTCTTAATTTATGTTATTTTACACTTATAGGCTTTCATGATCAAGTCACGTACTTGATGACCTATAAGAATAACACAAATTATATAGGGACAATTATTTAATTATTCAATAATCAAATAATCTATGAAACCAATTTCATTATTTTAACACATATAAATTCTATGTTTTCCTGAACATCTATTCACAAACGCATATCTCCCACTAAACCTAAGATCCGATCTTGCAAGAATCTAATATGACTTTCATATTCATATCACTTATGCGGTTTATTAGGATACCATAAAATTTTACTCTTCTAAAATTTTCATTACTAATAACAAACAATTTGTTATTTACTTCATTGTTAAAATTCCTTAAACACTTTAAAAAAATTATCTCTATGTGTATCATATAAACATCAACTTAATTTACTAAAATTAGAAGCACATATAATGAAGTAATAATTTTTCTCTAGTGATTCAACTTATTGATTCGTATACATCTATATGTACAAGGTTCAAAAGGTCACTGGTTCATACAAAAGATTGTAGAAGTTCATCACTATGAAACTTCGAAATGCAATTCTTATGTATACGACCCAAATGACTATCACAAAAGATTTACAACCTTTTGATTTAAATGTTATAGATAGACATTGGTTTAAAATATACATCTCATTCTCTAATGGGATTCTACCAAAAATATTTTATCGCAATAAAATACAATCCTTATTTTCTTAAAATCAAATTATAAGAAAAATAAATAAAGAAAAATCTGTAAATCCTTAAACCATGCCTAAAACCAAGATAGATACAGTAATCCTACAACTTATGTAACAACTATTGCTTCATTTTCATGTGTAGGTCTGCTTTCCTATCTTCCATAATTATACTATTGATGAGTCTTCACAATTTCACAAATATGATTAGTACCACATCTGGTATGCAATACCCAAAGAGTAGAATTATAATCAGTAATATTTACTTCTATAACACTTAATACACTTATACATAGAGAAAATGATTCAGAACTATTCTTCTCAACTTCTCTAAGTATCTCTTGTAATTTATCTTCCAATGTCCAAAAACCATTACAATAATGGTACTCGTCATCACTAAGAAGAAGTGAGTTTAGAATTTTGAAAGGGCTGACATTTCAAGATTCCCAATCCAACTTGTCTTACCATATCATTTGTCTCTACCTGGTTTCTTAAACCTTTTCATCCTTTTGTACCTTTAGTACATTAGGATTTTCCTTAAAGTTCATAACAAACTGGTTATAACTTAACAGTAATGACTACAAGATAAGATCAATAGCCAACTCTTAGCTAATAACACAATCCATTTTTTTCACGTTATCGATATAAGTCATCATCTTTATGACATGTGGGCCAACTAGACGATCTATTGATAACTTGCACTCATTGAGAGATTTAACTGTTTTATATCTCTTAGTTTGTGCTTGTCCTGAAACATCCTTTCAGACTAGCTATCATGTCTATTGGCGATTCCAAATTCTCATATTGGTTATGCAAGTCTAAGTTCATGGTTGCCAACATAAGACAAAAGACATCAACCTTATCATTGAAATACTTATCCCAAACATTTATTTCTGCATGTGGAAGTTTTGTCCTAGGTTATAAGGAACTTCCTTCTCAAGGAAATATCCCATGGAAAAAGCATTATGGGAGTTAGATATAACTATTAAAAGAATTTAGAAAGTTAATATGATGTTCAAGATATTTTGAGTATTCTTAACAATTAAGAAAACTCACGCTAAACTCAAAACAATATTTCCCCAAAATGAGTTTAATGTTCCAAGATCCATATTTCACTAGAATCCAAGTGAACTTTGACTCAACCCCTGGATATCTAGCTATTTAGGTAAGCAACACATTTGCTAATTATATCCAATATAACTCTTGGTTGTGGATAACATCTTATGTCTTATCCAACCCTATGTCTCTAAGCCCAAAACCGTTTTGGTAGCCTAGTCAAGTAAACCAATCTTATTCCATGGTTAATTCTCTAGCTCTCAAAACGTTGCAGACCGTTGCTTTGACAGACCCGCCATACAACAAAGAAAAGTTTTGATTGTTACCAATTGTCTCACTCTTAAATTATTGCAGACCACTACTTTGGCAGACCCACCATATAACAATTTAAGTTTTGACAATAAAATTGAGAAGACATCAAAATACTTGATATTAATTGAGAAATTAAATTATTATTTAATTTATATTTTATTCTAATTTATATCTAATATAAAAGAAATAAAACGTATAACTTATTTAATAAGTAATAATTTAATAATTAGATTCAACAATTGAACCAACAAGTAATTGACTTTAACCTAAACTAATTAGGATAATTCCAATTAAGTAAACACAAAGAATGAAATGTAGATAATATCTTTCTACAAACATAAATTTTAAAACTTTTATATAATTGAATAAATCCAATCAAATTAGATTTTTCAATTATAATCCAATTAGAACTATCACTGATAGAATAGTTAATATATATATATATATATGTATTTTATCATATATTTTTTTATCCTTATAAAATCTAATCCAATTAGATTTATTAATTCTAGTCCAATTAGAACAATTAAATACAAATTAATGATTTTTATCAAAACTCATTTTGATCCCCTTTCATAATCTAGTCAAACTAAATATTTAAGTACTAATCAAATTAGAACTTTCAAATACCAAACAAATTTAATTCCTAATCAAATTAGGTAATTTTTATTTAATCATATTTAAATTTATATCCAATATAACTTTACCAAATATAATTAATACATATCTTATACGTATCTGGATTGGTACTAAAATAGTTGACTATATTTTAATCATATTAAAAATATCAATTAATTATTAATATAATTCATTTATTCGATAAGATTTTAACTCTTATGAAATTAGAATTAAAAGATCAATTATTATAACTATTAACCATGTATATCACCATATACAAAATACAAATCTGACTTTTCTTAAAATTCGCAATTTTAATTGGTAATATAATTAAAATCCTAAAATCTAACAAAATTATATTTATATTCATGCAACAAGCACACAAATATTCAAACAAGTCACACTTGCATTTAAATATCACCACAAACAT
>OVBE01004002.1:0-25230 GCA_900406425.1 Iberis pinnata | reverse complement strand
AATGATAGTGTAATAGGAATTGATAACGTTTTCACACGTAAAAATCCTACTATCATATAGGCCGAAGGAATTTTGTAGAAAATCCGTGGAAAGTTTCCTAAGAACAAAAATTTCGTAGAAAAATCTTACTTTTTCTTGTAGTGATGCTTTCTTGAATCACCACTTTCAGTATGGCGTTTCTATTCAAACTTTTGATATGGAGAAACAGAGAAAAATGATTTGGTTGCTTGTTTTTATAAAAGATCTCTCATGAAGATAGCATTCCACGATTGCCTCTTCTCTCTCTCTCTGTGGCCTCACAATCTCAATCTAAAACCTAGAAATATAAAATACCTCTTGAGCCACTATTCATCGAGTATGAAATTAGTTAAGCAACTGGTATGAATAGAGTGATCCAATACTTACTCAAACTAAAATTTTGATTTCTTTAGTTATGACATAACATTGTATTAGGGTTTAGGATCTTTGTAGTTCCGATTGGATCATTGTAACAGTTAGTGATAAATTTCCTCTTCTTTATTTATCAAACAAAAGTAAATCTGATACACTTCCAAATAACCAATTAAAGTATCAAGATGAAATCAACAAAAATAAACCCAGAAATTGATCCTCCCTCTCTAACAAAATCAGTCCATACACACATGACAAGCAATTCCCTAAACACACAAACTTATAAAATGGGTTTGTTGGGCCCAAAAAGACTCGCAACCAAATTAAAGCCGAGACAAATCCTAAAAAAGTAAGAAAGCACTACTTATAGAGGCGCCACCGAAAAATCTGCGGGCCTCACCGCCATTAAGCGGTGACCTGGCGGCGCTAAACTGAAACGTAGCCACCACCTCTGCCTACAAAGACATCGGAAGAGGAGAAGAGAAGGAAAATGGACCGAAAACATGCCACGACCGGATCAGAGTGCAAGGGTAGACTTCCGGCGACAAAAAAACAAATTAATCATCGACATATTCAGAGAATAACGCGATTCAATTCCTGCATCACCACCCAAAAAACCTAAATCCCCTTTACCTTCCGGCGAAGAACCCTATCAACCTTGAGATCCTTAGGACATCTTCATTGGTAGGAATATTTTACAAGTCCTTAGACTATAATAATAATATATGTGTTGTAGGACAATGTTAAGGACTTTGTTTAAGAGATATGATTATTAGTGGGACATTTTAGTTGTTTTTTATGTGAATTTTTATTTTTTAAAAGAAGAACTTAATTATATAAATTGACAACAAATATTATTCATTTAAATAGAAAGGAAATGTAAATTTTTAGCGGATTCATACAAAGTTTATAATGTTAATCAGATACGAATTTTTGCCATAGATCATGAAAAAAAAAATCATGAATCAAAGAAAAGTCAACAGTTGACCAAAAAATACTCGGAACCGATCCGGAACAGACAAGAACCGAACCTGAACCGAACCAAATATTAGAAAAGTATCAATTGAGTATTCGAATTTAAGATCCGAAGAACCGGAACCGAACCAAATACCCGAAAACCAAGCCTTAAAAAAATTGTTAATCAGATCCGAATTTTTGCCATAGATCATGAATAAAAGAAAAGTCAACAGTTGACCAAAAATACCCGGAACCGATCCGGAACCGACAAGAACCGAACCGAATATTAGAAAAGTATCAATTGGATATTCGAATTTAGGATCCGAAAAACCGGAACCGAACCGAATACCCAAAAACCAAGCCTTAAAAAAATTGTTAATCAGATCCGAATTTTTGACATAGATCATGAATAAAAAAAATCATGAATGAAAGAAAAGTCAACAGTTGACCAAAAAATACCCGGAACCGATCTGGAACCGACAAGAACCGAACCTGAACCAAAGCGAATATTAGAAAAGTATCAATTGGGTATTCGAATTTCAGATCCGAAGAACCGGAACCGAACCGAATACCAGAAAACCAAACCTTAAAAAATTGTATAAAAAAAACAGCTCATTTAATAAAATAAAAAAATTAAACAAAAAAAAAAGGCCAATCAAAAGACCCCAAATGACAATGAAGGACCCATTTGGGTCGACCTACACTAAGAAACGTCCCATGTTCTATTGTCCATTTTTTATTTTTTATCCCAAAATTATGGAAGGACCCATTTTGGGTCGACCGATAAACATGCTCTTACATCCTTGTCGTGCCGTCCGCCAAGCTTCTTCTCCGTGGAAGATCTGGCCAGAAAGAACATCGAGAAGCTGCTTCAAGCCACGATGCAAGATCCCGCGAGAGAGTAAGAGAAAAAAACCGATAAAATTGTTATCGCGATGTGGGATTAGGTTCGATGAGTGAGTTCCCCGGTCTTGACTTTTGCTGGCGAACCCAAAGGTCGCATTGCACGAGAATATGTTTGGAACAGTTAGAGGTTGGCTTCCCTGAAAACCAGATTCTTCACAGATCTCCGGTGAATGAAGAAAGTCGAGAGAATTTAGCTTTAGGAGAGAGAATTTTTTTCTTTTTTTTAAAAATATCTTTAAACTTAATATAGTGATAAATATATGGAGGGAGAAACCATGCAAAATAAATCTCTCTGTTTTTGGAAATTCAAAATTAATCTTTACATGTAAACCTTTCTCAGGAATTGATTTGCAAGATATGTAATTGCTTATACAGGGTTATTAATTAAGATTCAGACCACACATCCGTAACAATAAAAGAAATTAGTACAGGTTTATTGCTAATTATGGTTATCTAGTTACTTCGGATTAATCAGAAAGATATTAATGGGAAATTATAGCTATATATATATATAAAGAACTGAAAATTATTGAAACTGTAATAACTGAAATAAATATAGTTTTTTCGGTCAACCTGTGCATACACAGCGTACGTTCTTGCCAGCGTAGGTTTTTTAGATTCTTGAAATATGGGGCACAATGTAAATGATGCATTTAAAGCTCTTCAAAACGGATTTAAGTGATTTAAAACTGCTCGATGAGTAAAAAAAGTGATTTAAAAGTTAAAACTGCTCAATCGGTTGATGGATTCTTGATAAAACCAATTGAAAGGAAAAGATTAAAACTTTTTCATGTTTCCACCTCAACATTTTAGAATCATTTCATGTTGCAAAATCAAAATTCTACCCCGAACAAATAAAAAATAAACAAAAAGTATTTTATATAGAATCATATAAAATAGAAAATTGCACTTTTAACTTCTTTTTGTCGTTTATTTGAGTAATATAACTGGCCTATATAATTGAGAGATATTTACAAAAAATATTCTACAACTCCGCATAATCAATCAATAGAAGCCTAAATTTTCATAAGACAGAAGCTGAACATCTCAGGAGACAAAATAAATACATACTAATACCAAAAATTCAAAACTAAAAAAATAACTACTAATGTCCAACATAATATGCTAAGACTTTTCAAAAATCGAGAACCGAGACCTTAAAGACGAATCACCAAAACAATACCCAAACAAAAGCTAAATTCTTGTAACCAATCTAAGGTCTCTTAAAAATTAGGTTTGGCCACTCCCAAACACGTTTTTCGAGGCTTCTCTTATAATGATAGTTTCTGAAGCTGGCAGCGGTGAATCCCGCCGGCGTCGTCTCTTATCTTCTTCTCTTTGCTTTCCCTTCTCACGTTATCTTGTTTCTTCTGTTTCCTTTGCGTCTCATTGGCGTTTTCCGTTGTTTCGGTTTGTCTCCTACAACCATTGGCTTCGGCTCCGTCTTTCCACCTCCTGTGTGGATTATTAACCTTTGATCCCCTCAGTCCTGGTGTCATCAAGGCAATTCTTCAATGCAATTGATGTTTTCAAGGGTTTCTCAAAGTGTAATAGGCGACCATCTCACCACATCTCCTTCTTTTATGAAGCTTTGCTAGGATCTTATCTTGTACCATGCTCGATGTGCATTCCCATTGTGACCAACCTCCTTTCACCATGGTTTAGTTATTTGGTCGGGACTTCAACTCCCGTAAAGCTCTGTCTTTCCCGTAAGCATCTCACTCTGCCGTTCCACCACCGCCAGGAGAGCTTCGTTTGGTATGACGTTGCTTTTTCTGCGACGACGAATCCGGTTTGCGTATATGCTCAAGAAGGTATTGTCATATCTTCTCTTCCATTGAACCTCTATGGTAATGCACATTTTAGTTTTGAGATCATAAAGCCAAGTAATTTAGAGAGACTAGATAAGATTAATCCATGGTTGTGTAAAACTTTGTGTCATACAAATTGTCTGTTGAGTTCAATTTTGTCTACTGGTCATTGCTATTCATTTATCTTGATTTATTTAGACAATTACCAGAGGCTTAAAGAGCTTAATGATATCTTTTCTATGTTTTGTACTGGTCTAGCTTCATATTTAGTCGTGATGGCTTGTTTATCGGGTCTTTTCTTTGGTATCCTGAATTTACCTTGTATTCAGGTTTATAGTAGCTTTGGTCTAGTTCTTTCTAACATTGATATCCTGAATTAACCTTGTATTGAGGTTTATACTAACTTTAGTCTAGTTCTTTCTAACGCTAAGGGTTTAGCCCCATTTGTTAGCTTTTGTTTCTATTTCGTTGTCGATGTAGGGTGGAGTGCAAAGTTGAAATGTGATTTGGCCCCTTCCTCTCCTAAGGTTCAATGGACTAACCGAGATTTATGGAAGGTCATGTTGCTCTGGTCTATTGAAAGCATTCGCTTCTCTCGTCGATCAACCACCAAACAGTCTATGCGTTTGGTGTTTGTTAATGAGACTATTAATTTGGTATCGTGTCTCCTCTCGGTAGTAGAGGACATATCCTTAGACACAATTGTATCTCTTTACACTATAGTCTTCTTCTCGTTTGATTGGAGAATTCATGCCAACGAGCTTCGAATGTTCTTACAAGATATTTTGTTACGCTTGTCTTTTGGCTCTATCCTTCTTATTTTAACTATGTTTATGTTGTTTTTATTTCTTTACTTCTTTAATGGAGTGTAAACTCTTTTAGTAATCAAGTGCCTTGTTTGACAAAAAAAGAGCTAAATTCTTGCTTCACATGTCCTTGTTATAATTTGGTAGACCGAAGATAAAAGCAAATTCTTTCTTGGATATGGCTAACAAATCTTCAAAGAAAAGGTTCCATTTGTCGAAGCACTACAAGAAAACACGGACGTTCTGACAGGCATATCGGTCAGAAATCCATCAGAAACACGCCTAAGTGACGGCCAACTGACGGATCAAACTGTCAGTTATAGATAGTCGGTAATATAAATCCGTCAGTAATTCTGACACTGACGGATTTACTGACGAACTGACGGATTTACTTACGGATATTGTTCATCAGTTAGAGATCCGTCATTAATTCCGTCACTAACGAGCCGTCAGTAATCCGTCACAAAAATTGATAGTTTTACTAACGGATGTTTACTAATGGAATTAATGACGAATTTTGTCCATTTTTTTTACCCGTCAGTTGTCCGTCAGTAATTATCCGTCAGTAAAATTGACAGATTACTGACGGGTATTTAAAAAAACAGGTTTTGAAAAAAAAATGTTTAAGGGTTAGTAATTATTATTTAAATTATTAATAAAACTAAAATTCAAAATATTCATAAAACTAAAATTCAAAAAATTCTCAAATTCTGAAATAGACAAAACTAAAAAAAAATGTTTTCAAGAACCCCCGAACCATCGCGCCATCTAATCCATAAACGCATCTATCTTCGCTTGCATCTCAGCTTGCATCCTCATTTGATCTTCCTTCATCTCTCTAATTTGAGCGTCGCTCTCCTCTTGTGTTGCCTTCATCTTCTCCATCTGCTTCTTGACGGCCACCAACTCCTCGTCTTTCCTCCTTACTTCATCATCTCTAATAGGATACCTTACAGGCCTGGATCCCGATCCAGGAAAGCAGTAGCCAGCCATGTTCCCAAACCCGAACATGCGGTCCTTCGACTTCTTCTTCTTTTAAAACAAAAAAAAAACATTGTATTAGTATAAACAATTTGAAATAGTATGCAATTTAATTTAAATTTTACTTACATGAGAGACAACCTCATATTGCATCTCCAAGGGGATGTCTTCATCTGTTGTCAACTGAGAAGACCAGATATCCTCGAAAAATTTTCTAGACTTTTCGACCAACTACCGAGCAAGCGGATCTTGAATATCTCCGGTCTTCTTGTTTGTGTGGAGATCTTCTATAATCTCAAGCGACGTCGGATCATGGCCAGTCTTCCGTCTCTGTTTAAAAATTATAACGTTAAAATTTAAACTTATATGAAATTTAAAAATTAGTATTCAAAGTCATACATACCAAATCTCCCTATCAGGTGAATGAAATTTTCGCACCAGAGTTCGTCGTAGCGATCCCCCTTCCATCATGTTGGCTCAGTCAGCTTGCCCCTATTCGTGACGGATAACCCATGAGTCCCTTCTTTACTCCAGTAGGTGATGTAGCCCTGTAGGAGTCCATCGGGCATCCCGAAATGCTGTTTCTCTTCCTTCATCCATGTATCCTTCCATGAGTAGATATGGTTGATGAAAACTCTGCCCGCCTTACTCTTGAACTCCTTCTTCACTATATTGGTCATTGCAGGGCCTTGTTTTTATTTAAGCTACATGACACAAAAATTTAAAGTTAACAACTTATAATTTGACTTTAAAATTAACAAACGCATCTGAAATAAGATTCTTACCGCGAAGCAGTAGAACCAGTACTCCCGATCCTCGGGAGGCATCTCTACGAACTTGGTGTAAGGACGGCGTAGAAGATTGTGCATCAATCTCATAATGCACTTCGTCATCACGTTGTCCAAAGCGAGAAACCATGTCGTACCTTCCTTGCAAGAGGGATCCAGAAAAGGCAACCCCTTCTGTCCCGGTTGGAGCAGTACTTGCTCGATCGGCATCCGCGGTAGATGTTGCGAACCCTGCGGATCTTTTGAATCCTGCTCAGGTGGTGGATGATGGGGTTGCGGTCGTGGTGTCCTAAAATCCACCTGCTCAGCCAATGTGGACGGGACTGCGGACGTTCCTTCCTCTGAAGCCCTAGTATTATAGAAAGTCTCGTCCTCAAACCTAAAATGACTGTAATTACTAAAATTACGGTCATTCAAATTTGTTATTATTCATATAATTATTATTTGTATATTATTTTAATAATTATAGTATTTTAAATCTAAATTTCATAAATATTTATTATTATTCATTTATTATTCCTTAAACAATTAAAAACAAAATTCTTAAAAATAATCATAACCCTAAACCCTTGACATTTTTAAATATTAAAAAATACAAAGCATAATACCCTAAACCCTAAACATTTGTAAATATCACAAGACACATTTCCCTGAACCTTAAACCCTAAACATTTCTAAATATCACAAAACACAAAACCTTAAAACTTAAACCCTAAACATTTTTAAATATCAAAATATAAAAATACCCTAAACCCTAAATATTTCTAAATTTTACAAAACACATAACCTTAAACCCTAAACATTTCTAAATATCACAAAACACAATTCTAAATCAAAATCTCAAAAAATTCCAAAAACTAACCAAATCCCTAAAGTACTCAAATCTCCTAAACCATCCATTTAAATTCATTATAAAATTCAAAAAACACTTAAATCTACCTAATATACTTACATGGAGTTTGAATTCACCTTTCGGTTGTTGGTTGTTGATTTTGAGAGATTTTGAAGCTTTTTCTGTTTTTCGCGTGCAAAATGAAGAAGAAGAGTCTGGTTTTTGGGTTATATTTCCGATTTCTGACAAGGAAAATTCGTCAGTTTGCCTTTAGAAATAAAAAAGAATTGAATTTTGTAGGTTTCCGAAATCTTTGGGAAGTTGGAATGCGGAAAAAACCCTATATCCATCAGTAATCCCTCGGTTTATGACAGATTACTGATGTCTCTGTATTTTTATGGTTTTTAGAAGTCATTTAGCATCAATTTTTAGGTCTTTAGATGTTCATATGTCGCATTTATAGATGTTATTGGCAAGTTTGTGATCTTTAGGGATTTTTGCATCAGCATTTGCATATACATGCATTTTTGAGATTTTTCAGGACTCTAAGGAGCTTTGAAGACGATTTGTGAGAATTTAGAAAAGGAACGGAAAATGCGTGTAACGGAAGCAGCTCAAGCGCAGTGCAAGGCAAAAATCAGCCCAACCATCGAGCCAAACTAACTTTAGCTCGATCCAGCACAAAAGCCCAGCTTGATCACGTATATTCGGCACCTCGGCCCTTTGGCTCGATCTGCCCTAGTCCCGGCTCGATCACGTACACATGGCCACCTCGACCCCCTAAGCCTGGCTCGACCTCACGACGCTATTTTTCCTCAACCGTAACTCTGGGTTGATCCACACCTCCTTTGGCTCAATCCTGTGATCGAGCCAAGCTAACTCCGGCTCGATCCCGCAATCGAGCCAAGCTAAACCAGGCTCGATCCAGCGATCAAACCAAACCTTGTCTCCACCTTGACAACTCCCCTCGATCACGTGCAAGATTCGGAAGCCACTTTGATCCCGTGATAGAGTTCTCTCCTTGCCTCGATCACACACACATTTCTCTCGGCTCGATCGCAAGCACTCTTCAGATCGGACCCAAGCATGCTCCGACCCGACCAACTGGAATCAGGATGGACCTGACCCAAGACCCAGTTTAATGATTAGTTTTTGGCTTTTATGTGTTTTAGGGTTTTCCCTAAAGATTATATAAATCCCTAAAATGCCTCCATTTGGGGGCAGTCTTTTCTTTTGCCATTTTTATGTTTTGTCTTAGGTTTATTTTAAGTTTATGCTACTATTCTGTTTTTCTTTACTTTCATGCATAGATTAGGGTTGTGAACTATTTGGTGCATGTTGATTTAAGTTTTTAAGCTTTTAATCTTGTTTTTAGTTTTGATCATCTCCTCTATTTTGTTATTGTTCTATCGAAGTTCTTATTTTATGGGTTGATGTTCTTGATGTTTTAGATATTCATTTTCTGCATCCTTGTTCGATTTTGTCTTTTCTTGTGTTTTATGGTTTTATAATGTATGTTCTTAGTTGTTGACTTTGGATCTGAAATGTTTTCTTTAGTAGCTATGCTTTCATGTTCTTCTGATTTTGCATCCCATATGCTTTGTGAGTAGTGACTTAGGTTCCTTGAAGATGGGATAGGGTAGTGTTGTTTCCTTGTTCCTCCTAGGTGTCTAAGTTTTATGGTTTAATAGATCTCTTTTGTTTCATTGCGCTTAATGCTCATTTCGACCTGACCCATTGAGATCCGATCTTGGGCACTTCAACACCCAAAAAGTGATTCATTGAAGTGACCTGATCTAGGTGATTTCAGAGATTTGCATCCCCTCCTAAGGAATTAGATGCTTAGGATATGCAACTCAACCTAACGAATTAGGTGTTTGGGAGGCTTATTGGCTTAGGTAGATGGTTCATAATGCCTGTTAGGTGTACTTTCGCTAACGGAAGTTAGATATGGTTGTCATCTAGTTTGATTTCATCTGCCAAGGAATTGGATTTGATTGCTTATGATTCTATCGTCTAGGGATTAGCTCACTGTATGTGGTATGTTAGACACTTAGAGAGTTTGAGGAGGAACACTACCCAGTTACCCCATCCTTAGGGACCCTTTCTTTGATTGCATCCTTTTCATTCTCTTACATTTCCTCTGTTTTTAGTTATTGCCTTTTACCTTTTTACTTATGCATGCTCATCTTTTTTTAGTTTTAGTTTTATGCATCTTTTATTCACTTAGGATATGTTAGCAAAACCCCCATTTTTCATTGTTAGCTTGACTTGAAAGAACCATTGCAATCTTCATTGTTAGCATCACACCCGATTGGATTGACACCCTATTGATACTACAATGACATGCATGTGTAATGGGATTTGATACATACATGTTATCAATTTGGTGTCGTTGCCGATTGGGTGTTTAATTGCTACATTCTGGATTTGGATCTCTTGAGATCAAATTTCTTTTTAGGACCATACTCACCTTGTTTTCCTTTGTTTCTTTTCTTTTCAAGTACTTGCATAGCTGTGTATGAACCTGAGAAGCAGAGGACCAACAGACTTAATTCCCATCGTTTAAGATATCAGAGCTCTTGAACGAGAATACTCTCGCGCGAGACGTGAACAAGAACGTTTGGAACACTTGAGGATGTTGGACTTACAAATAGAAGAAAATATTGAACGTGATAACCATCACACTATTGGTGATGGTGATAACCCAAACATTCACATCCAGCGTCATGGAATCAACCCACCTTCTGTCCAGAACAACAACTACGAGATGAAGCACAGCTTGATAGCAATGGTGCAAGGGAACAAGTTCCATGGTCTACCTATGGATGATCCACTCGATCACCTAGACGAGTTTGATCGCTTCTACAGCCTCACGAAGATCGAGGTGTGAGTGAAGACGCTTTTAAGTTGCGTCTCTTCCCATTCTCTTTGGGAGAGAAAGCATATCAATGGGAGAAGTCTCTTCCCAGGAATTCCATCACCACTTGGATGCTTGCAAGAAGGATTTTCTTGCCAAATTCTTATCCACCTCTCGCATAGCAAGACTGAGGAATGAAATCTATGGTTTCGCACAGCGGAACGCTGAAACCTTCTTTGAAGCATGGGAACGCTTCAAGAACTACACTATGCAGTGCCTCCATCATAGTTTTGGCAAAGCATCATACCTCAACACACTCTATCGTGGTGCTCTACTGAAGATAAGAATGTTTTTTGACACTGCAAGAAACGAGAACTTCCTCAACAAGAGTGTTGATGATGGATGGGAGCTTGTGGAAAACCTTGCTCAGTTTGATGGGATATATAGTGAAGACTATGACCGAATACCTCGAGGTGGTTTTGCTTCATATGACAGCACAAAGAAGGACATCAAAGCTCTGAATGAGAAGTTGGACAGGATACTCCTGGGTCAACAACATCAAGTACACTTCATCATTGATGAAGAACAGCTTCAAATTCAAGCTGGGGATGTTAACCAGCAAGAAGAGATCAGCTATGTGCAGAACCAAGGTGGCTATAACAAAGGGTTCATCAATTACTCCAACAACACTGGTCTTTCTTACAGAGCCAACAACGTCGCTAACCCAAAGGACCAAGTGTATCCACCGCAACCACAGAAGAACGTTCAATCATTCATCAATTACAATAAGAACTGTGGTTTCTTCCCAAAAAACAACAGCAAAATGGTTTTCAACAACCACAACAGCAACCTGCTGGTGCACCTCCTGGTTTCACATCCAACCAACCTCAAGCTCAACCTTTAAACATCGAAACTATATTACAGCAACTTCTTCAAGATCAAGCCAATAGTGCCATGGAGACATCAATGAAATTTGGTGAAATTCAACACAAGATGGATTTTTCATTCAATATCATCTATACGAATCTTGAAACTCTAAACTCCAGGGTTACTACTCTCGAAGGCAAGACCGCATCCACTTCTGCTTCTCCAAACGGTCAACTTTCAGGAAAGTCTGTGCAAAACCCGAAGCAGTATGCTCATGTCAATGCCATCTATATGGGGTGTGAAACCGACATACCTCATCCCATTTGCACTATTACTTCCACTGAGGACATTGTGATTCAAGTTGGGGGGATTTGAGTTCAAACGTAGTTGTAACTATGGATTATGAAGAACATGTTCATGTTGATAAGTTATCTACTTCGAAGGAGAATGAAACGCCTTACGATCCACCACCTTATGTTCCAAGATTTCCATTCCCATCATGTTTCAAGAAATAGATCATGGCTAAATACCCAGACATCTTTCATACCCTATGAAGGAAGAGATAGCTCAAGAAGTGCTGAAACCAATTGTCGAGTGCAACGCTTTGATAACAGAGAAGCAAGAGTATCCTGGTTCATTCACCTTTCCATGCTCGCTAGGACCCCTGACCTTCAACAAATTCCTCTGTGATTTAGGAGAATCTATCAACCTAATGCCTCTATCCACTGCCAAGAAGCTGGGATTCAATAAATTCAAAGCTTCCAACATAACTTTTTTGTTGGCAAATAGATCAATTAGGTATCCTATTGGCATCCTGGAAAACTTACCTATCAAGATCAAGAATGTAAAAATACCCACTGAGAAAGGTCACATCAAGTTGAACGTATGAAGAGGTCCAAACATGATTTTCAACATCAGGAGCAAAACTAAGAAGTTTACTATCCAAGGGCAACTATTCTCAATCAAGTAGAGGAACGAGAGAAACGATGAAGATGGGTACTCAAGTAGTGATTCAGCTGAAGATGAATTGGGGAAGGGTACAACACATTTTACAATGCACCACGAAGCTTTCAGACTTATTAAGGAACCAGATAAAAGGATTCCTGCAGAGTTAGAGGAAATCAGAACATTGGTTATGTCAACTGATAATAATAATCTGAAGACTCCAGGAAAAGGAAGTCCTTAGTTCAAACCTCAACCTGAACGTGTACCACCTCGGAAACCACCTTCAGACACTCCTAATTCTGATAAAAGTTTTGAACCTTGTACCCGAACTATGAAAATCAAGAATGGAGACCAAGTGTTTCTACTCAACACAAGGTTCAGATACTATTTGGGGAATGTGGATTCAAATGCTATACAAACTTCATGATTAAGGAAATCCTACTGGTGAAGACATCATACTTGCTGTAGAAGTTGATAAAGAGTCAAGGCTGAACTACCAATCCAATCAGCACGATGATGATGGAGTCGTCTCAGAAAAGACCTTGGTTCTCTTTGGGGAACCGTCTCAGGGTCACTAATCTGAAAAAGAAGAAGTCAAACTTAGTGACTTTAAACAAGCTCACTTGGGAGGAAGTTCCATGTCTATATGATAGGTTCAGGTTTTAATCCTAAATCTACACTGTAGAGAACAAATTCTCGTAGTATAGTAAAGGGTCGAATCCCACATAGACCAGACAGTACGTCTCTTAGTTAAAAATCGATTCCAGCTAAGCTAAAATAAAAGAGGGAATGTTTTCGAAACGATTGAAAAGTAAAGCGAATAATTAAAAGTGAATGTAAACCAATAAAATAAAACGCTAGGCGATAGGGAAGTTCTACAGGTATTCAGGTTTGAGGTTCAGGTTGACAAGCAAGATTAACAATGAAAATAGTTCTCAACTCAAAATATGACAATAGATTAATCTCCTCCCGATGTATTATATCCCTATGATATAATTTCTAGAAATAAAGACTAACCTTCTCCTGAAATCTTAGATCTCTAAATCAGACAATTAAATCATGCAGTGATTACAAATTTGATATGTTCATAAGCATTAAAAGACAATACTCCCGCAAGAAAATATACTTATTCATCTAGACGAGGTCAGATTAAATAAACCAAATCCCTTTGTATTTATTAACCTAAAATCACGAACTAGATGATCAGGCTAATTCAAGCAATGATAACAAATCTAGACTAAGAACCTAACAAATTAAATCCATTAAAGTCAAATCCTAACAATCAAAACCTGTTTTCCATGGGAAATCCCTAAAACCCAACAAAGAGACTACTCATATATAGCCAAGCAATCAACAATCATCAATAGAGAAAGCATATTCAAAAACCATATATAATAAAAGTAATAAGAAAGTTCATAATTCTTCTCCAAATACAGGTGTCAGGATTTGTCTCTCTCAAAAAATCTCTCAAAATAATGAATTGTGTTGTGAATTTTATTCTCTGTGTTATGAATATAAACCTAAGCTTCTAAGTTATATAGAGTTCCAAAAAAGAATAAAACCTAATAAGGAAAACCAATGATAAGTCTTAAGGACGGAAACGAATTTTTGGCAATCTTCAACAAATCTCGAGCATATAGATCGATCGATCCAAACTTCCGTAAGTTTGGTAGTCTTCAGGATCGATCGATCCAGTCCTAGATCGATCGATCTACTCCATTCTTCTGCGAGACAACTTGACTAGTCTTCAGTAAAATCGTCATAAAATTTTGATTGTCTCAAATCACTTTCATATGAAACATAACTCACGTGGCCAGTTTGAGTTAAAATATCAGCCCATTCCATTCATAGCAACATCTCTAAATTTTGATCAACTCTTGGCTCTTCTGCTGAACTTTGCTTCTGCATTCGTCAAATTGCATCCATTTTTTGCACAAAACCAACTTTTTCTCCAGAACGTCCAAAACACCTAGAATCATGAAAATATGCCAAAAACAAATAGAAAATACTCGAATGATGACAAATAGCAAGTATAAATACCCACTAAAAGACATCAAAATCGAGTGATATCACTATCTCTGTATATATTCAATTTCAATGCTTTTTATTTTAGTACTTCATTTAGTGCATTTTAGTTTTAAACTTGTTTTGGTGTCTTAAGTACTTAGGGGATATATTTCGGGCACTTTGCAATGAAAAAAATGGGAAATGGATTAGCTGGAGTCTTTGATCAAACCGAAACAATACATTCTGGACCAATCTAGCCAATGCGTTGCAACATCATCAAGCTCGATCAAGGCATCATCCAGCCACACTTATGATGCTCGAACCATGATTGAGCCATTTTAACAAAAATGATCGAGCCATTTTTTTCAAGGTTCCATTGAGCCACGTTAACCTTTGGATCGAGGCACCTTCAACATCATGATCGAGTCGCGCTCAAGGCATGCTCGAGCCAAGCGCTCAAGAACGATCAAGCCGTAGTGTGTTGAGATCGAGCCATCTTGAATTGGGATCAAGCCACGGCACAGAAACCATAGAGCCACGGCACAACAACCATAGAGCCACGGCACAACGTGTGGCTGAGCCGCAACAACAATCATGATTGAGCCACCGTAACCACAATGATCGAGCCATTTGCAAGCACCATCGAGCCGAACAATTCCCATCGAGCCATATACTTCGAATCGATCAACCAAGCATTTCCACTTGCCCACTACTCACCTCATGCCAAAGAAGTATCCTCTCACCTTTCCAAGATTCCCCAACAAAACTCTTACACCTCCATCACTCCCATGTCCCCTCTTTAAACCTCCTCCACATATCACCCCTTTGAACCTCACCCACATGTTTCCACTCACCACTCCTCACTACCACACACTAATTTCGACCAAGGAGCCTATATGAGGGAGTCCCTCATCTCTTAACTTCTCATTACTCTAAAAACTTCGAACAACACACACTCATTTATCATTTCGTGAACGCGTCAAGTTTCTCCAAAATCCTACCGTAGTTTTTAAGCCTAGCCCAAATTGGTTTCAATCCTTTCATTCTTGAAATTTTTTAAACTTTGAAACAGTTTTCAATCAACAACTATTCGGTTTGCTCGAACTTAACTTGAATTCCTGGATCTCTGAAACTTTCGGTTCCCAAACTTTCTTATGCACGAACTTGATTTCTCTAATCATCGTTTTTAGGTTTAGTTTTAACTGTTTGTTTCTGAACTTGATATTGTTCGTCGTGGGTACAATGTCATATGGAGAAATACCAAGCAGTTCATACGAACCATCGGTTGAAGAAATTTATGGGAGGTTGATGCAATTAGACTTCACATGATCAAGGTTTCCATATACAGAGACTCTGAGCACCCTTGGTATCCTGGAGGAAGTCCAAGATATACTTGGGAATATTAGGATATCCAGCATGCTCACCATGAATCATGAAGCCTACCAGAAGCCAACTTCCATGTTTCTGGCTTCTCTGGAAGTTACCAATTGTTATGAAGCTGAAGCGGATAGGACAGTTGGAGGTTTTATAACTTTTAGGGACTTGGATGGCAAAACCAACAAGTTAACTTTCGGCCAACTATGGGGTATCTACGGCTTTAACTACATGAAGTATCAACCAAACAGATTCGACAATGTTCCAGAGGAGGTAAAGTTAGTTTAGGATGAAATAGCGGCCACCGACTTTGATCCCGGACGGACTAAAAGCTCGAGCATCCGCCAGCCGACGATCAGTATATGCAGCAAGTCTTTGCTAATTCGTTCTACGCTAGAGAAGACACCAACATCGTATTGGCTGAAGAGATGAACTACCTGCGCCTGGGTCTTCATGAACACGTTTGTAACTCTTTACAGAACGATAACCTATTTCCCCGAGGTTTTGAGCTGAGACCTTACCCCCTCAAGCTATTCTTGGAGCAAATGTTGACGTTCAAGAACCCCAACTTGGGCACATGAGGAAGGATGAGACCCGAATTAATTATTGGAGGTGGATAACTCCTATTTTCAAGTATACTCAGGGACCACTTGGTGGAAGTCCTTTGCCATCAAAAATAATGGACATGAACTACTTGACGAAAACACGGTTCATAGTGGGGAACTAAAACTCCCAATTTTACTATCTGTTCCAGCTAACGTTCCTCACCAAAGGAATCTTCCTACTCCCAAACCACAGGTGGACTACTTTTGATAGAGCTGAGAATCTCGAGTTCTACCGTGACATTTACAACTTAAGGGGTATCATCTCAAAAATGACACCTATGGGATCTTGAGTGGATACCCTTTAGACCCTCTATCTAGATGACCACTCGCCCAACTGAGGTCCACCTTCACCCACTTGACCATTGTAAAATGTCGTTCCACATGCATTAGCTTTTATTTCCTTAATTCATGCTTGCTCTTTAAGTGTGTTTACGCTTTTCACTATCTGTCCAACCCCTAAGTCCACTTTTGAATTTGGTTTACACAGAGATTGTGTAATTCATGTTTGGGGTGGATCCAGGGGATTATCACTAATGAAGTTTTTCTATTTGTTCTTTTGTCTCCATCTTTTCATAGCATTTACATAGCATCTAAGCACAGAAAAACCATAAAAAATTAAAAATTTTCAAAAATTGTCTTTCAAAAACAGAGTGTTCATATAGTTGCATCTAGGATGTTAGATTATAGGTTATTCATATGTATTTGCATAGGGAACTAGGGAGATGATAACTTTGTAAGTATGTTATTTTCTCAGAAAATGTAAGTTCCCTGGTTATTAGTTGTCTAATGCATCTTGAACTAGTCTAAAGTAAATTTGCACCTTGCTTGGAATGTGAACTTGCATGATCATTTATCTCCTGAGGCATGTTGTGATTTGAAGCTTTCTCCTATATATTAGTACTTGAATTTTAATGTATAATTATCATGATTGTGTGCTGAATATGAACTCATGGATAATATATACATATTTGGGTTATCTTCTACTAATTTACCACTCTTGTTAACCCAAGTAGAATCTCTACCCTTGAACCTTGCCTTATTTCAAGCCATGAAGTTACTACTGAGTAGAAGGTCTTTATGGAATGAGTTTGGTAGAACGTGTTAGGTTCGAACTGGCAGGAATACGATCACATGTAGTTCTAATCCACGCTTTTTGGAGTAGATAGGACTAGGTGGGATTCAAATTTTGGATGTTGGTTTGGGTTAAAATAAATGAAAGGGTATTGGTAGCTAGTAAAAGGAAAGGTAGAGTAAGAACCTTAGGAGAGGAATGGAAAAAAATCAGAATATGCTAGTAGAAAGTTTAGGAGAACAATGGTATGAAAAGGAAGTATGGTTAGTGAAGATTAAGAAAAGTATATGACAATGAACTGAAAAGGGTGAAACCCAGAAATATAGTGTAAATGAAAAAGGTCGAAAGCCATGAGCATCTAAGTAAATAAGTTCCTAAAACCACTAGCAGTCATTTAAGAAAGAAACTTCTCCTAAGTGTAGCTAAAAAAACATGAAGAAGGGAAAGATGTGAATGAGTAACATCACTTCGAGTTTTAAAAGGGTACATTTAGGACCTCCTACTGGGTAGAATCAGGAAACTTAGGTTTCATTAGCATTGGGTAGATGACGTTATGTTTCTGTATGCATCTAAATGTTCCTACCTTTAGCCTTCTACTAAGCTCATTCCCATTTGAGAGAACCTTTTTTCTGAATCATTAATCACTGCATGAAGAGCTCATCTTTACTCATTAACTTGTCCTTAACCAAATGAGTTCATTGAACGCACATGCTACATGACGCACAAAGTTAAAGTTAACAACTTATAATTTGACTTTAAAATTAACAAACACATCGGAAATAGATTCTTACCGCGAAGCAGTAGAACCAGTACTCCCGATCCTCGGGAGGCATCTTACGAACTTGGGGTAAGGACGGCGTAGAAAATTGTGCATCAATCTTATAACGCACTTTTTCATCCCGTTGTCAAAAGTGAGAAACCATGTCGTACCTTCCTTGCAAGAGAGATACAGAAAAGGCAACCGCTCCCGTCCCGGTTGGAGCAGTAGCTGCTCGATCGGCATCTGCGGGATCCGCGGTAGCTGCTGCGAACCTTGCGGATCTTGTGGATCCTGCTTGGGTGGTGGATGATGGGGTTGCGTTCGTGGTGTCCTAAAACCCACATGCTCAGCCGATGTGGACGGGACTGCGGAGGACATTCCTTCCTCCAAAACCCTAGTATCATGGAAAGTCTTGTCCTGAAAACCTAAAATGATCGTAATTACTAAAATTACGGTCATTCAAATTTGTTATTAGTTTAAAATTAAATAAAGTTACAAAATTTCGTACTATTATTCATATAATTGCTATTTATATATTATTTTTATAACTATAGTACTTTAAATCTAAATTTCATAATTATGTATTATTATTCCTTAAACAATTAAAAACAAATAATTTAAAATAATCATAACCCTAAACCCTTAACATTTTTAAATATTAAAAAAATACAAAGCACAGTGCCATAAATCCTAAACATTTGTAAATATCACAAAACACATTTCTCTAAACTCTAAACCCTAAACCCTAAACAGTTCTAAATATCACAAAACACATAACCTTAAACCCTAAACATTTTTAAATATCAAAATATACAAAACACAATATCTTAAACCCTAAACATTTCTAAATTTCACAAAACACTTAACCTTAAACCCTAACCCTCAAAAATTTTTAAATATCAAAATATACAAAACACAATACCCTAAACCCTAAACATTTCTAAATTTTACAAAACACATAACCTTAAACCCTAAACATTTGTAAATATCACAAAACACATTCCTAAATCAAAATCTAAAAAAATTCCAAAAACTAACCAAATCCTTAAACTACTCAATCCCCTAAACTAATCGTTTAAATTCATTAAAAAAAATTCAAAAAACACTTAAATCTACCTAATATACTTACATGGAGTTTGGATTCACCATTTGATCGGTTGTTGGTTGTTGATTTTGAAGCTTTTTCTTTTTTTCGCTTGCAAAATGAAGAAGAGTCTGGTTTTTGGGTTACATTTCCAATTTCTGATAGGGAAAATTCGCCAGTTTGCCATCAGAAATTGAAAAAATTGAATTTCGTAGGTTTTGACAGAAAACACTATATCCGTCAGATTTTGACAGATTACTGATGTCTCTGTATTTTCATGGTTCTTAGAAGTCATTTAGCATCAGTTTTTAGGTCTTTACTGATGTCTCTGTATTTTCATGGTTCTTAGAAGTCATTTAGCATCAGTTTTTAGGTCTTTAGGTCTTCATATGTCACATTTATGGATGTTATTGGCAAGTTTGTGATCTTTGGGGACTTTGCATCAGCATTTGCATAAACATGCATTTTGGAGATTTTTCAGGACTTTCATGAGCTTTCAGGACGATTTGTGAGAATTCAGAAGAGGAACAGAAAATGCGTGGAACGAAACCAGCTCAAGCGCAATGCAAGGCAGAACTCAGCCCAACCATCGAGCCAAGCTAACTTTGGCTTAATCCTGCACAAAGGCCCGGCTCGAGCACCTCGGCCCTTTGGCTCGATCTCCCCTAGTCCCGGCTCGATCACACGCACATGGCTACCTCGACCCCCTAAGCCCGGCTCGACCTCACAACGCTACTTTTCCCAGACCGTCACTCCGGCTCGATCCACACCTCCTTTTGCTCAATCCTGCAATCGAGCCAAGCTAACTCTAGCTTGATCCGTCGATCAAAACAAACCTTGTCTCCACCTTGATCACTCACCTCGATCACGTGCAAGCTCCCAAAACCACTTTGATCCCGTGATTGAGCTATCCCCTTGGCTCGATCACACGCATTTCTCTCGGCTTGATCGCATGCACTCTTCAGCTCAGACCCAAGCATGCTCCGATCCGACTAACTCGAATCAGGATGAACCTGATCCAAGACTCAGTTTAATGATTAGTTTTTGTCTTTTATGTGTTTTAGGGCTTCTCCTAAATATTATATAAAGCCCTAAAACGCCTTCATTTGGGGGCAGTTTTTTCTTTTGCCATTTTTATGTTTTGTCTTAGGTTTTATGTTTTCTCTCTCTTTTGTTCTTAGTTTTCTTCATTTCAAACCCAAATTTCTTTTAAGTTTATGCTAATCTTCTGTTTTTCTTTACTTTCATGCATAAATTAGGGCTGTGAACTATCTGGTGCATTTTTATTTAAGTTTTTAAGCTTTTAGTCTTGTTTTTAGTTTTGATCATCTCCTATGTTTTGTTACTATTCTATTGAAGTTCTTATTTTATGGGTTGATGTTCTTGATGTTTTAGATCTTCATTTTCTGCATCCTTGTTCGATTTTGTCTTTTCTTGTGTTTTAGGGTTTTATAAAGTCTGTTCTTAGTTGTTGACTTTAGATCTGAAATGTTTTCTTTAGTAGTTATGCTTTCATGTTCTGATTTTGCATCCCATATGCTTTGTGAGTAGTGACTTAGGTTCCTTAAGGATGGGATAGGGTAGTGTTGTTTCCTTGTTCCTCCTAGGTGTATAAGCTTTATGGTTAAATAGATCCCTTCTGTTTCATTGCGCTTAATGCTCATTTCGACCTGACCCATTGAGATCCGATCTTGGGCACTTCAACACCCGAAAAGTGAATCATTGAAGTGACCTGATCTAGGTGATTTCAGAGATTTGCATCCCCTCCTAATGAATTAGATGCTTAGGATATGCATCTCAGCCTAAGGAATTAGGTGTTTAGGAGGCTTATTGGCTTAGATAGATGGTTCGTAATGCCTGTTAGGTGTACTTCCGCTAACAGAAGTTAGGTCTGGTTGTCATCTAGTTTGATTTCATTTGCCAAGGAATTTGATTTGATTGCTTATGATTCTATCGTATAGGGATTAGCTCATTGTATGATGTATGTTAGACACTTAGGGAGTTTGAGGAGGAATACTACCCAATAACCCATCCTTAGGGAACCTTTCTTTGATTGCATCATTTTCACTCTCTTACATTTCCTATGTTTTTACTTATCTTTCCTTTTACCTTTTTACTTATGCATGCTCATCTTGTTTTTCAGTTTTAGTTTTATGCAGCTTTTATTCACTTAGGACCTGTTAGCAAAACCCCTCTTTTTCATTGTTAGCTCGACTTGAAAGAATTATTGCAATCTTCATTGTTAGCATCACACCCTATTGGATTGACACCCCCATTTATACTACAATGACATGCATGTGTAATGGGATTTGATACATAAAATACATTTTATCAATTACTGACGTATATAGTTTCTGACGGGTAAAATCCGTCAAAAATGCATGACCTGTGATTGGCTGAAATTTCTGACGGATTACTGACGATCTGTATAAGGATCCGTCAATATTCTGTCAGAAATGGGGAGAAAGGGTTTAGGGAATTGTTTAGGGTTTTAATTTTTTGTAATGGTAATTAAGGTTACAATTTTTGTACAAATGGTAACACATTTGTTACCATAATGTGTTACTAATTTTACGCAATCACAATGTCCGTGTTTTCACGTTTCATTATTTCGAAGTTACGGTTTATCATAATGTAAGTTCATAAACACATTCGGGTATTAACAACGTGTGTTTATGTAATTTTGTAACAAATGTTAGAATCTTTGTTCGGAATTGTGTAAAAATCTAAAACTATATGAATTTATTCATAATTACGGTTTATGGTTTCAAACCCCAACTTCAAACCAATGTTTAGGGTTCCAAACCCCAAATATGAAGTTACTAATGAACTTTATGACAGATAACCTTAAATCCATCAGAAATCCGTTAGAAAGTTCATACATACTAGAAGTTCATTGTTAGATTCTTAAAATAAACTTTGAAACATGTTTTGTATGGTTTCATAATTTTCCCATCGATACATGTCATTCATTGGTGGGATGTACGTATGTAGATCTTTTCCGCTAAGTCTCCCGGTTTATTGGAACACACTAGGGACATAAGCAGCATATGTAGGATGTTGGTCATTTCAACGCCACACACTACAAGAAATATGCCTTTTCTTAACAGTCAAAAAACGCTATCGTAGGATTGCATAGCAGTCAATTAATCACTCTGACAGCGCCCGTCATTATAGGTCGGACACTTTAGATAACAGATTTAATGTATTCTATAATTATTAAAGTTACGATAGCGTAGTTGAAGATGCAATTGTTTATTTTTTATAATAGCGTCGTATATTTGTTTTAAAGGTTTTTAATAATAGCTTTAGTTTTATATATTTAATAGCGTTGGATTTTTATTATAATTGGATTGCATCTATAGCAGTTTGTTTTACAATTGTGCTATTATTGTGTTGTAATTATAATATATTTTTAAATTTTTTTCATATAAAAATAAAATAAAATTTTAATTATTTTATTATATCCATAAAACATTTCCATATTTACAAAAAGAGTAGCATTTCCATAATAATAACCATAAAACCTATCACAAATCACCAAGACTATTTCAATCTACTACCAATAACCCTTCACAATCATTCCTAACATATATACTACCATCATCAGCATCTTCACTTTCTCCATCATCTATTTCTTGGATAGGAAATGGTGCGCCAAGTAGAGTAGAAAACTTGTTTTTCTTGAGTAGGAAAAATGAATGGATCTTTCAAATATGTTGTTTGGTTCATATGTTGGTTCACAAGAGTGAAACTATTTTCTTCCTTCATACCATTACCTTTGTTTTCCCAATTGCATCTAAGCAATGGTACTTTGAACATGTGGTAGTTAAGTTACTCCACTGTTCTGCGTCTTCCTTCATACTTGTCTTGTATCTCGTGCACTCGATCGACACATATATTATATGCTTCATAAGTTACTCCACTGTTCTGCGTCTTCCGCTTAACCCCATCTGTATGAAATCTATGCCCATTGCAGATGAATCCGTTATGTGCTAAAATAACATTTCTTGGTCCAAATGCCAACCACCTTATCTCCTTAGAATATGTTTGTGTTGCGTCTGACTGAATCTAAATCAGGGAAAACATCAGACTTAGATATAACAAGAAGAAACAAGCTCCCATTTCAATAATTGGCAATGAATACTCTAAATCAGAACAACAAATATCTAGTTTTCAAAAAGCAAAACCAGGACTGAAGCAATTTTAAATTCACAAATCATGTTCCAATCAAATAAACCAAGAAGCAACCAATAGGCAATGAAGACAATAACTCATCAAAAAAAAAAAGCTGACCTGAAGCAATTCCAAATTTGGAATTCATGTTCTAATAAAATAACTAAAGAACATAAACTCTAGTTTAGATGTAACCTTCGTTTTTATCCATTGTACAAAAAGTTCAGTATGATTCTTCCACAACAATGTTTCATATCTAGCACATTTAGCATCAATATGCTTCCAAATGCATCCTGATTTGACAATAAAAAAAATTTTCTTTATAAAGTTGTAATTGAAATCCTTATTAACAAAATGGGTAACCGCTTACTGCACGTAAGGATCCATAGAAGCCATGTTCATCAGCACATAGCGATGTGCAATGTCTCTATCTTTGTCAGAAAGAGTGACATGTACACCTTTGCTAGTGATCTACCTTCAACCACCATTCCATCATCCTCTATATCTTCGTTCTGATTAACTGCTTCTTGAACTGGTACTGAATTTTGCAAGAACTCTAAAAAAAAATGCAATGCATTCTCCGGCTAAATACCCTTCAGCCATACATCCTTATGGCCTTGCATGATTCTTCACGTAAGCCTTTAGTGTTTTCATGTACCTATAAATCAATCAAGATATATGAATGGTAGTCAATCATCATTACAAAATATAAATTGAAGAAAATGTGTTCAAAATTTATGACTGGTAGTCAATCATCATTAGAAAAGATAAATTGAAGAAAATGAGTACATAAAACCTTTCGAAAGGATACATCCATCGAAAGTGTACTGGTCCTCCCAGGCTCGCCTCCTTAGATAGATGTATGGGAAAGTGGAACATTATATCAGAAAGGGATAGGGGGAAGAGCCACTCTAGTTGACACATTGTTTCCATTGATATAAATTTTTCCGGGTCAATGATACGTTGACACAATCTGTTGAAGTAATTGCATAATCTATTTATGGCATTCCTAGGTGCTCTATGTAACAAAACTCTTATGCCAGCTGGTAACAGATTCTGTATTAGCACATGATAATCATGCGACTTTAAACTACCTATATTTGGAGGGTTAATAGAAACATTATTTGCAATATTACCACAATAACCATCAGGACCCCTGAAATTAGATAACCTTTTGCAGAAAATGGGCTTCTCTGACTTCGATAACCAATAGACTGCTGGAGGTAAGTAAGTTTTCTTTCCCCTAACTTATGTGTGCAAGTGATTTATGATTCCAATATCTTCTAAGTCTTTTTGCACCTTTAACCCATATTTTGACTTAGCGTTTTGCATGAGTAGAGACAAAACAGAATTTCCAACGTGAATCACATCAATATTGTGACGAACATGCATATCCTAACACATGAGTCATTTAAACATTAGGCCTATTATTATATAACAACCAAAGAATGTAGTTTAGTTAGTCTGGTTATCTTCCAGTAAGGGAGTTCAAAGAATATTGATCTCTTCTTCCACCGCAATAGATCATTTGATTCTTCGCATTTTCTTCTTAGACAATCTCATCATCTAACAAACCTGTTCTTTTTTGTTTTTTTTTCTTTCTGTAGAGGTCTTCCAAAATATTCTTAAACACTTTTAAAGTATCGTATATTTCATCACCAGCTTGTATCCTAATAGCATTCCCTTTTTCAATAGTGTTGTCAAACCAAGCTTTCTTATATCTGTAATCGTGGAATGGAGGTAGTCTTTTTCTATTTCCCATATACACATACTTTCGGCTAATNTCAGCCACCTAGCAGGTGTATCCTTTCCACAGACATTGCAAGCTTGTTTCCCCTTCACTTTACATCCAGACAGAATCCCTAATGTTGGATAGTCACTAATAGTCCAAAGCAGTAAGGCTCTAAGTGTGAAAATTTCCTTAGCAAGTGAGTCACACACTTAGAAAATTATTTCCTAAAGAGTATGCAATCATTTTTGCAAGCATGAATATTATCATAACCGAAACC
>OVBE01004001.1:0-25231 GCA_900406425.1 Iberis pinnata | reverse complement strand
GTTTTTTGTGTGTAGAGATTAAATTTAGTTTTATGATATTTTTTGAAAATTAGTTTTCGTGGTATTAATGAATTTATTTTAATGATGTTTTTAAAACTCAAACTTAAAAATAATATTTTTGGTAATTTTCTTAGATATGATGTATTATGATATAAAAAATGTACCGAAACAAATTATGAACTCAAAAAATACTACGAACATTATTAATATTTTTTAAAACACTAATAAAATTATTTTCACCTATCTTAAAAAATATGTTAAATATAAGTCCCGCGTGTATACGCGGGATATAATCTAGTGTGTAATAAAAGAAGAGAGGGTGGGCCAATGTGCGTAAAGGAAATGAGGTTTAAACACGTGTTAGGTTACAACCCACATCACATGTACTTTTCATATCACTGCCGTTTCATCTTTCCAATGCCTATTGATTTCTCTTTTCTGATCAAACCTTTGATTTCTTGGGGTGTTGTTTAAGAGCGTCTCCAATAAAAGTATGATGGCGGATAAAGCTCAAGAACATGAGAGAGAGTGAGAATTCGAGTTTCAGAGAAAAGTGAAGAGGAAAATTTTTTAATTTTTTTTTAATTTTGAAATGCGGCGCATACAATGTTTAAATAGGTGATCCTAGACAAACCTAGGATCGCCCTTAAAATGGTAAAAAAGTTACATAAGGTAAAAATATGGATAAAAGCAAAAAGTAGTTCGAAACCCCGTGTACGGACCAGGAGGGGACCATTTGGACCCTTGTCTCGGGTGAACTTAGACGCAAAGGTGGACTCTCGGCCAAAGTGTGATCAACAACTATATCTCGACTCAGAGAAGCATCCTTATCCAAAATAGCTCGAGCAAATCTGGTTTGGTCAATAGACTGTTGGTTTTGGCCGAGAATCCCTTTTCGCTAAGTTTCTCGATGGCTATCATGAGACAATGCGCATCGTTGGATCGATCCTTCGTCCGATAACCTCTGCATTGTTGTTTTGATCCTCCGCATGGTCTGGCTCGATAATGCGCATTGTCCACTAGGCCACGCATCCGTTCACGCACATGGCTCAATAACTTGCGTTCCACGTTTCTGCCTTTTTGCACACGCTAACTCGCCCGAATGCGTGTTTTGCTTCCCGACTCAATTCTTATTGCATGGTTGGCCTGTTTTTGCGCATGGTTGCTGAGTCTTCATCTGACTTGGCCTAAGTCTAGGCCAAGTCATATTTTCTTCATTTCTTTTGGCCTTTCCCAATGTTTTCCAATCCTCATATATTTTTGAACCTTTTCTTTACCATTTCTTAAGCCTTGGTCGATGATGCCTAAAACTTAACACTTCCCCTCAAGTTTGACCGAGGTGATTGGCCAAACTTGGACCCGTGAAGACCAAGCCTCATTAAAACATTTAGAGAGAAAACCACTTGGGAAAAAACTTCATAAAGTAACAAGAGTACAATGCACAACAGTTAGGGTATTTACTCCTTGATAATGCTTGTGAGCCCAAGTCTTCCATGAATGAACTCACAAACTTTGATGTTGGCTGCCTTAGTGAATATGTCGCCCAATTGGTCCGAACTTCTCATGTAACACATGAGTAGGATCCCTTGTTCCACTGCTTGTCTTACTTTTTGGCAGTCCACTTCCATATGCTTAGTCCTCTCGTGGAAGATGTTGTTTGATGCGATGTGAATGGCCGCTTAGTTGTCACAATGTATAGTGATTGGCTCGTGTATCTCAATCCCCAAATCCTTCAATAAGCATTTTAGCCATATTAGTTCATTGGCCGGCTTCCTTATGGAACGGTATTCTGCTTTGGTGCTTGAACATGAAACAATCGTTTGCTTCTTGCTCCTCCATATCATTAGGTTGCCTCCTATGAAAGTGCAATACCCGATTGTAGACTTCCTATCATTCCGGTCTCCATCCCAATCAGCATTACAGTAACCTACTATCTCTATGTTTTTGTTTTGTCCCATCCAAACACCTTGGCCGGGGGCTCCCTTAAGGTACCTCAAGATCNNNNCGGGGGCTCCCTTAAGGTACCTCAAGATCCGATCAATCATGTTCCAATGGTGCACCTAAGGATTTTGCATGTGTTGTGATACCTGGTTCACAGAGAAACATATATCAAGCCGTATGATTGTCAAATATATAAATTTACCAACAAGTCTTCCATATTAATGTTGGTCTCCGAAAGGTTGGTCTTCAATCTCCCCTTCTCTAAGGTCTTGTAGCCTTCTTCAAGAGGAGTCTTGCATAGTTTGGCTCCAAGCTTCCTTGTTTCCTTAAGAAGATCTAATGTATTTCCTTTGAGACAAGAACAAACAATTATTTGTTCTACAAACTTCAATGCCAAGAAAATATTTTTAGCTCACCAAGGTCCTTTATATCAAAGACAAAATTAAGATAGTCCTTAGTGTTTTGAATTTCTATCTTGTCATCCTCTGTGATGATTATATCATCCACATAGATAAGGATGACTACTCTACCTTTTTGGATATGAAGTGTAAACAAGGTATGGTCTCCTTCGAATTTGGTGAATCCTCTAATGACAAGTGTGGAACTTAGCTTGTGATACCAGACTCTAGGGGATTGTTTAAGTCCATAGATTGCCTTGTTAAGCCTAAGAACATTTCCTTGGCTTATTGAGCTCTCAAGACCCGGTGATGATCGCATGTACACTTCTTCTTCCAAGTCCCCTTGCAAGAATGTATTTTTCACGTCCATCTTCCATAAGTCCGAAGATAAGTTAGTAGGTATGACCATTAATACTCTTACCGTGTGAAGCTTGGCCACCAGGGAAAATGTATCAAGGTGATGTCTCTGTATTTTCAAGATTTTTAGAAGTCATTTAGCATATTTGTAGGTCTTTTGATGTTCATATATTGCATTTATAGATGTTATTGGCAAGTTTGTGATTTTTAGGGATTTTTTGCATTAGCATTTGCATATACATGTATTTTAGAGATTTTTCATGACTTTCAGGAGTTTTCAGGATGATTTGTGAGAATTCTGAAGAGGAACAGAAAATGCGTGGAACGGAACCAACTCAAGCGTAGAACAAGCCAAAACTCAACCAGACCGATAAGCCAAGACAAAGATGGCCAGACCACATATCAGCTTTTGGCTCGATCACCATTGAGCCAAAGCCATCGAGCCATCAACACAAATCCGCTTTTATACCTCGGCCCTTTGGCTCGATCCAACACAAAGGCCTGGCTCGATCACCGCAACTCTTTTGGCTCGATCCCGTGATCAAGCCACCTTCGGTCCGGCTCGACCATAAACCAAGTCCGGCTCAACCTCTTTCTCTCGGCCACCTCGATCTCGTGATCGAGCCACCTCTACTCCGCCTCGACCTCATCTCGGATC
Source organism: Iberis pinnata (assembly GCA_900406425.1). NCBI lineage: Eukaryota > Viridiplantae > Streptophyta > Magnoliopsida > Brassicales > Brassicaceae > Iberis > Iberis pinnata. The sequence continues at coordinate 21,877 of OVBE01004001.1, read as the reverse complement.
GATCCAATACGCTTAGCTCGACCACACGTCTTCTCGGCTCAATCCCGTAATCGAGCCAGGATAACTCCGGCTGGATCCGGTGATCGAGCCAAACTAAATCTCATCTCGGCCAAGTTTTTCACCTCTCTTGGCCAACTCGATCACTCTCTACACCATTTTCTACATGGCTCGATCACAAGAAATTCTCAGCTCGAGCCCAAACATGCTCTAACCCGACCAATTCGAATCAGGATGGAACTGACCCAAGACCCAGTTTAATGATTGTATTTTTTCTTTAATGTGTTTTAGCGCTTTTCCGAAACATTATATTAATCCCTAAAACGCCTCCATTTGGGGGCAATCTTTTCTTTTGCCATTTTAGGTTTTGTCTTAGGTTTTATATTTTCTCTCTTTTGTTTTTAGTGTTCTTTATTTCAAACCCAAATTTCTTTTATGTTTATGTTAATCTTCTATTTTCCTTTAAGATTAGGGTTGTGATCTATCTGGTGCATATTGATTTACGTTTTAATTTTAGATCTTCATCTTCTGCATCCTTGTTCGTTTTTGTCTTTTCTTCTGTTTTAGGGTTTTATAAAGTCTGTTCTTAGTTGTTGACCTTTGATCTAAAATATTTTTTTTAGAAACTATGCTTTCATGTTCTTCTGATTTTGCATCCCATATGATTTGTAAGTAGTGACCTAGGTTCCTTGAGGATGGGATATGGTAGTGTTGTTTCTTTGTTCCTCCTAGGTGTCTAAGCTTTATGGTTTCATAGATCCCTTCTGTTTCATTGCGCGTAATTCTCATTTCGACCTGACCCGTTGAGATATGATCTTGGGCACTTCAACACCCGAAAAGTGATTCATTGAAGTGACCTGATCTAGGTAATTTCATATATTTGCATCCCCTCCTAAGGAATTAGATGCTTAGGATATGCATTTCAGCTTAAGGAATTAGGTGTTTGGGAGGCTTATTGGCTTAGTTAGATGGTTCGTAATGCATGTTAGGTGTACTTTCGCTAACGGAAGTTAGGTCTGGTTGTCATCTAGTTTGATTTCATTTGCCAATGAATTGGATTTGATTGCTTATGATTCTCTCGTCTAGGGATTAACTCATTGTATGAGGTATGTTAGACACTTAGCGAGTTTGAGGAGGAACACTACCCAATTACTCATCCTTAGGGACCCTTTCTTTGATTGTATCCTTTTCACTCTCTTACATTTCCTCTGTTTTTACTTATCGTGCCTTTTACCTCTTTACCTATGCATGCTTCCTTTTGTTTATATATTTGGTTTTATGCATCTTTTATTCACTTAGAATCTGCAAGCAAAACCCACTTTTTATTGTTAGCTTGACTTAAAAGAACCATTGCAATCTTGATTGTTAGCATCACACCCATTTGGATGACACCCCATTTATACTACAATGACATGCATGTATTATGGGATTTGATACATAAAATACATGTTATCACAAGGTAGTCTTCTCCATATGTTTGGGTAAAGCCTCTAGCTACCAATCTTGCTTTGTGCCTTTCAATTTTACCATCTGCCTTGTACTTGATGATGAACATCCATTTTGAAGTTACTGCCTTTTAGCCTTTGGGTAGCTCCTCTTTTTTCCATGTTTGATTATTCATAATGGCCTTAAGGTTGTTGTCTATAGCTTCTCTCCAATGTTGATCTCAACGGCTTCATTGTAAGATCTTGGAACTTGTTCTTGATCTATCTTACTTCTAAAAGCTTGATGTGTCTCAGGAAAGTTGGCCATGGAACACACTTTCTGAATCGGGTGAGCTACGACCTTACTATTATAGTACACCCTTGTGCTCCGCCAATGTGATGGAGGATATTTGATTATTGTACTCTTTCTCAAGGCTGGTGGTCCTTGTTCTTGAGTTTGAGATGGTCCAATTGAACTCCCCCTTGCTCTTATATGGGAGAGTCTTGAGCTCCCCCCTTGATCATGAACCGGTGAACCAAGATGACTTTGATCCTCATGTTCTTGGTTCACATTATCATCCTGTTCACTTTGATTCCCCCCCTTCATGATCAAGGCGGGAGTTTTACAAGTTGGTGTGGGGTGGAGCCGGATGGGAGTTTCTAGTAAACATAGAGTCTTGGTTTGTAACCCCAAGATTCTCCAAAAGAATCCTAAGATTTTCTGCCCTATCCGAAGTTGATGTAGACAAGTCTTTTAAATTGTCTCAATTCTTCTCATCGTAGAAGCCTTTTGTTCAAATAAGTTGACCTCCTGTGAGACTAGAACTCTTCTTCCCAATGGATCATAGCACTTGTAGCCTTTATGGTTTACGGAGTATCCTATAAACATGGCTTTGGTGCTCTTAGCATCAAGCTTACTTCTTTGATATCCTGGAACAAACACAAAGCAAACACAACCAAATAATTTTAGATGAATAAGAGATGGTTTATGCTTATTAAGAATTTCAAAGGGAGAGAGGTCTTTAAGAGTTTGTGTTGGAGTTCTATTGATTAAATAGGACGCCAAGACCACCGCATCTCCCCAAAAACGTTTTGGAACGTTAGTATGGAACATCATGGATCGGGTTATCTCCATGAGATGCCTATTCTTCCTCTCGGTTAATCCGTTCTGTTGCAGAGTGTAGGGGCAGCTGGTTTGATGTATAATACCATGCTTTGCTAGATGATCTTTGAAGAGATGGCTTGTATATTCACCCCCATTGCCGGATCTAATTTTTATTTTTATTTTAGTATTAAAATTATTAGTCACATATGATTGGAAGTTTATAAAGGCTTCAAAGATCCTATCTTTTGGGGGGGGTAACAAAGTAAGCCATGTATTCTTAGACTTCTCATCTATAAATGTGACAAAATATCTATGATTCTCCCTAGACATGCAAGACGAAGTCCATACATCAGAATGAATGAGATCAAAGCAAATTTCATAGATGGAATTTGACTTAGGGAAAATAGATTTGCAATGTTTACCCAAAATACATGCCTCGCAAGAGTTATTAGCAAAAGACATATCGGGTAACATAAGTTTCAAAACCCTTTCATGAGGGTGGCCTAGTCTAGCATGCCATAAAAAATTACTAGATGGTTCAACATGAGAGTTAAAACATCAGATAAGAGAGATAAAGTAAGAGAATTCTTGAAGCCTTCTAGTACATAGAGCTCATCTTTAGTTCCCCTTTGACCGAGTAATGCTTGAGTCTTAATATCCTAAAACCAAAAATTCATTAGGCCCGAATGTAACATTGCAATATAAGTCATTAGTTATGCTCTTAATGAAAATTAAATTTGAAGTAAAAGATGGCATATAAAACGCTATAGATTTCTTATTGAACAAGTTCAAGTTTCCTACTCTCCTTATGAGAATTTTATCACCATTTGAAATTATTATATTCCCTAAGGCATGCTCTACATCCTCTATCAAGTTCACATTAGCAATCATATGATGTGATGCACCCGAGTCTAGAACTTAACATTCATTAGTATATTGAGCATTAAGTGAAGTTCCCAAAACATTACTCACAACTTTACCAAATTTGGTGGCCTCTTTCAAGGCCTTGATGAGTGCATCGAAGTCACTCTTGCTCACATACTCCTCATTGGCCATTGCTGATGTTTCTTTGTATGAGACTAGGGCCTTTGAGTTGCTTGTCTCCTCGGTGATTTTACTTGAGCTTTCCCCATCATTGCCTTGGCTTTCTTGAGCAACATTGGAACTTGGTCCATCGAACTTGCCTCCATTCCTTGCTGGTCTTAGGTGTGGGTGAAGGAACCAACACTTGTCTTTAGAATGCCCTTTCTTCTTACAGTGCTCGCACACCATAGCCGGCTTCTTGTCCTCTGCCTTGTGATAGCCTTGAATTGTCGTTGCTACCACTCCTTTGTTGGCCATTACCAACTCTTTCTTGCCTTCAAACAGACCGTGAGTCCCTTGGTCCCTCTGCATTTGAGAGCAAACATCCTCAAGAGATCTGAGTTTAAGTGATCTCAAGATGTGTTTAACCAAGTCATTGTATCCACCATGGAGCTTGAGTAGTGGACCAAAGATCTTGTCTTATTCTCTCCTTTCACCCAAAACAATGGGATCAAGAGTGAAAGGTTGAAGCATCTTTAGTTCGGTTGCTTCCTTAGCATCACCTTCTTCTTCTCCATCTTTGGAGTCATCTTTAGCAGTATCCTTCTTGGGATCTTTCTTCTTATTCAAGGTTGGACCAGTCTTTACAATATGGTTCCACAAGCCCTTTTTTCTGAGAAATATCTTGATGGTTCTTACCCACAAGAGGTAGTTGATTCCTTTAAGAACCACAAGTACATTCTTCTGAATATCCATGAGATTTTGAACAAAATGACTGTGAGAAATTGAAAAAGAACTGAGATTTAGAGTGCAAAGACTAAGAGAATGAAAGTTTAAGCGGAAGTATGAACGGTAAGGGAGATTTTCGTTCTGATACCATGAAAGTTTGAGAGAATATCAAGCTCTATCCATGGCGGTTAAAACTCAAGAACAGATGAAAGAGTGAGAATTCAAGTTTGAGAGAAAAGTAAAGAGGAAATCTTTCTTCCTTAATTTTAAAATGCGGCACATACAATGTTTAAATAGGTGATCCGACAAACCTAGGATCGCCCTTAAAATGGTAAAGAAAAGTTACATAAGGTGAAAATACGGGTAAAAGCAAAAAGTAGCTCAAAACCGCGTGTACGGAACAGGAGGGGACCATTTGGACGCGTGTCTCGGGTGAACTTAGACGCAAAGATGGAATCTCGGCCAAAGTGTGATCAACTGCTATATCTCTACTTTTAGAATGATCCTTATCAAAAATAGCTCGAGCAAATCCGATATCGCCAATAGACCATTGGTTTTCGCTAAGAATCCCTTTTCGCTAAGTTTCTCGATGGCTATCATGGGACAATGCACATCGTTGGCTCGATACTCTGTACTGCGGCTAGATTCTGCGCATTGTTCTGCTTTGGGTCGATCCTTCGTCCGATAGCTCGATCCTCTGCATTGTTGGCTTGATCCTCTGCATGGTCTGGCTCGATAATGCGCATTGTCCACTAGGCCACTTATCTGATCACACACATGGCCCGATAACTTGCGTACCACGTTTCTGCCTAGCTGCACATGCTAACTCGCCCGAATGCATATTTTGCTTTCCGGCTCGATGCTTTGCGCATGGTTGCCGAGTCTTCATCCGTCTTTTCCAAGTTTTAAGCCAAGTCGTATTTTCTTCATTTCTTTTGGCTTTTCTCAATGTTTTCCAATCCTCACATACTTTTGAACTTTTCTTTATCATTTCTTAAGCATTGGTCGATGATGCCCAAAACTTAACATCCAACAAATTCCTAAACCTTCAAAATTTGAGGTTTTTTCATTTCTAACAAACCCTCAAAATCTCAAATTTTGAGGATCCCAAAAGTGAAACTTCAAATTTGAAGTTTCTCTCTCCAACCCTCAAATTTGAGATTTCTCTCTCCAACCCTCAAATATTTTTTTATTTTCTTTTTGGTCCTTATATTTTCATAATTTTCAAAATATCACTAAAAGCTTTTGTTTCTTTATTTTGTATCTTAAAATAATATACTTCAAAATACTTAAAATAAATCTTGATAAATATAAAGTATATAAGTGAATAAAAAATAAAAATTTAAAAATATATTAATGGTCTACACAAAATGTTTGATCTTCCATAATTTCTAAAACACATTCCCATGCATTATAATATTTTCAAAGTAAACATGCACAACTTTGTTTTGTGCATTATAATATTTCCAAGATAGATATCTATGACTTTGTTTTGTGTGTATTAATATTACCAAGATAGATATGCACAAATTTGTTTTTTGTATTATAATATTTCTAAGATATACATGCAAATTTTTTCTTATCTTCTTATAAATTAATCAGAATTTAAATCTATAAAACATATGCATGAACGTGATCGAAACATCGCTACTCATTCTCATAAAAATGAATTTTAATTTTGGAGGTCCATCACCATCATCTTTCCAAAATTCTTCTTCTTCTTCTTCAGATTCATCTGATTTTGAGCAATGGTTGTTTGATGATAATGTAGCATCAGAGAGAGAAGAAAAAGTTTCTCTCAACATGCTCGTCAACAACAATCGCCTTGTTCAACAACTTACACAAGATAACAATCAAGTAAACTATAGAGTTTCTATTCCCGATCATGTAGTTATACATGGTGATAGAGAAAATGCTCACCATATTTTGTTCAATGACTATTTTTCTTAACATCCATTGTATGGCGAAAGAGAGTTCCATAGTCGTCTTCGAATGTCGCAAAGGTTATTTATTCACATCGTTGATGCTGTTTAACAACATGACACCTATTTTAATCAACGATGTGATGCGTCTGGTAGATTGGGTATATCCATGTTGCAAAAAGTAACTGCTACTATAAGGAATTTAGCGTATGGCATGCCCGCTGATGCCACCGATGAATACATCAAAATAGGAAAGTCCACAACAATTGGATGCATAAAAAGATTTTTGTTGTGAAATTGTAGCAATATTTTCAGAGTGGTATCTAAGGTCACCAACAGTCGTAGACGTTGGCAGACTTGTCAATATAGACCAACAACGTGGATTTCCTGGAATGTTGGATAGTCTTGATTGTATGCACTGGAAATAGAAAATTTGTCCAACCGCATGGGCAAGACAATTTGCAGGTTGTAGTGGATCACCTACCATGATTCTTGAAGCAGTTGCGGATTACGATCTCTGGATATGACATTCATATTTTACATATTTTGGTATGCTAGGAAGCAACAACGACATCAATGTCTTGAAGTCATATTTTTCAAGATTGCTCAAAATACAGCTCCTCTGGATACTTACATTATCTAGGGAAAAGAGAATAACACCGATCATTATTTAGCTGATGACATTTATCCGAAGTGGTCAACTATCGTCCAAACTATAAATTATCCCCAAGGCCCAAAGAAAATATTGTTTTCAAGAAGACAAGAAGCATGTCGAAAAGATGTCGAACGTGCATTTGAAGTTCTACAATCCAAATTTTCTATCGTAGCTGGATCATCATGGTATTGGAAAAAGAAGTTTTGCATGACATAATGACAGGGTGCATTATCATGCATAATATGATAATTGAGGATGAGCATGATATTAATGCACCAATTAGAGATGCAAGACCGGCACCACCAACTACAGTTGAAATGGCAACGAACGAAAATGCAAGATTTCAACAATTTTTAGCTCGTAATTTACATATAAAAAATAGAGAAGCCCATCTAGCACTCTGCAATGCATTGATAGATCACATATGAGAGCATTATGAAAGTAGTTTCATTGAGTAATTTAATATTTTATGCATAACTATGTTACTTATATTTTATGTGCTTTTTATTATTTATGTGTAATAATCTATATTAATTAACATTTTATGAATTATTCCCGTGTGAAATAAGCTTTCTTGAGTATTTATATGAATTAGAAAGTTTTATGACAATAATTTATTTTTTATAAATATTGGGACTATTATGAAAATTTTAAATAGTTTTAGGGATTTATTCGAAGTTTCATTCTTGGAACTTTCTCTCCTCAAAACCTTATTATAAGGGGGACCCATCCTCATTTTGAGGGTCCTTGTTGGAGATGCTCTAAGGGCGTTGTCTAACGAATTTCGAACCCAAAATTTATTAGTATGATCACAAAGATTTGTATGATTTTTTATTGGGTTCCAACCCAAAATGCCTCATACTAATTACATATTAGAGTTTTTTTATATATTAATCATCTTTTTGGCTAATCTGATTTGTGATGTTTGCTATTGTTCCTAAGTCTCATAATCACCTTACTTTAGAAGGCAATGTTCTCATTGCATACCAGCGAACACTCTTTATTATATAGTGACGTTAAAATGGATGGGTCCACCCCGTCTAGATCCACTCCGTTTTGATCCATACCCGTTTAAATCCATTTAAATTATGAGAACTAATCGGGATGTCCATTTAAACCCACCAGAAATCCTTAAAACTTATTTAGACCAATTTAGAAATATTGGAAACATCATGAGATTATTATTATCTTATTAATTACTTTATTATAATCAATAAGTTAATATAGTTTTCACTAAGATATTTTATATTTGATTGTAAATCAATTTACATAATTTTTAATTACAATTTTAAAATTTTAAAATTTTTAGTTTTCTTAGTATTCTTAGTTTTTTATTTTTATATTTTATATTTTTTTATTTATTAGTTTCAAATTTCAATTTTTAATTTTTTAAAATTTTAAACTTTTAGCTTATAGTTTTTCATATTTCATTTTTTTGTTAATTTTTTAATTTTAATTTCTAGTTTTAAATTTTTAGTTTTTAGTTTTAGTTTTTAATTTTTAATTTTTTAATTTTTAGTTTTACTTTTTATTTTTAATTTTTATTTTTTTAATTTTTGTCTTTGAGTTTTTAATTTTGTAGTTTTTAGTTTTTTAGTTTTAAATCTTTAATTTTATTTTCTAAATTTTAGTTTAAATTTTTTGCAGTTTTTTAGTTTTTAATTTTAAATTCCATTTTTTAGATTTTTAATTTGTAGTTTTAAAATTTAATTTTTAATTTAGATTTTAATTGTAATTTAAAATTTTAAATTATAAATTTTAAGTTTTTATGTTTAAATTTTAAATTTTAAACCTTAAATTTTAAAATTTTGTTTTTAATTTATTTAGTTTTTATTTATTTTTTTGTTTTTTATATTTTATATTTTATTTATTCTTTTATGTTAAACGAGGCTAAATGTATACGCATTTAACAATGATGAAAATCCGTTTAATAATAAAGTTTTCAGTGGAAACTCATTTAAAACTCATCAAATCTACATCTCATAAATGAGTCAGTTTAATATTAAATATATTAAAAAAGAACCATTGAAGTGCAACTCGACAATTTTTTGATATATATATATATATATATATATATATATTTGTTTAAGTACTAGAGTCCAACGTAACGGTTCACAATTTTTTGAGATTTTTTATTTATTTATTGTTAAAGTACCATATATTTGAAGCATTTATTGTAGGTCTTACTTTTCTGAATTAATTTCAAAGCTGATCCTCAAGAATATCAATATTTGATGAGTATGTTGAATCTTTATGGAAATGTCTTAGGACAAATAGTCAACTGCCAGAAATATGCTCTTCTATTTAGTCATCAATGTCCACTTCAAACTCAACAAACACTTCAGCACATCTCTGGTATTTTAAAAGTTAGAGGTTTGGGTAGATATTTAGGTTTGCCTAAATTTATTGGGAGAAATAAAATAGAGGTTTTCCAATCTATATTACAACGAGTTAAACAAAGATTAGAAAGTTGGTCTCAAAAGCTTTTATCTCATACGGGAAAAGAGACACTGATTAAAACAGTCATTACAGCTCTTTCATCTTACTCTACGTCTTGTTTCCTGCTACCAAAAGGGATCACCAAGAAAATCAAAAGTCTAATGATGAAATATTGGTGGAGCTCAACCTTAGACAAGAGCAAAATAAACATGATCTTCTGACAGAAAATAACAACAAGGTCAAAAAAGGATGGTGGTTTAGGCATCAGAGACCTAACTAACTTCAATGTAGCAATGGTGGCAAAACAAGGCTGGAGAATCTTAAAAGACCCTACCACTCTTTTGTCTCAAGTATTCAAAGCTAAATATTTTTTCCATTGCTCAATTTTAGATGCAACTCTAGGCTCTAGGCCAAGTCATGCTTGGCGTAGTATCTATAGAGGCACTCAATTGTTAAAAGATCACATAAATTGAATATTGGAAAATGGTCAGAGGATACGAATATGGAAGGATAGATGGCTTCCATTGCCTGAATATAGTCCATCTCTACCTCCAGGTGGTAAATATGATGAGAATACTATAGTAAACTTCTCAATGCAAATGGCTCTAGCTAGTGTCAACAACAATTAGAACAATATTTGCAGCCTGATGAGATTGAAATGGTATTGAATATGAGACTATTAATGATATGAGAAAATGATATGGCCTCATACTCCCTCAGGGTGTTACACAGTTTGATCAGATTACTATGTTCTCCAGTCAAATACTATACCGGGACAAAATGCTCCTCAACTTGCTTATACTGAATTATTCAAAAAAATATGAAGACTACCAATTTAGTAGAAGATCAATCATTTTTTTTGTGAAAAATCCTGCATCATGGAATTGTTGTTAACAATGAACTCCAGAAAAGAGGATTTATGCTAGATCCTACATGTTCACTATGTGGATATGAAGTTTAAACTGTTAATCATTTAATATTATCTAGAGAAATTTGGAGTCTATCACCTTTTGATGACTTTGAATTGGATAAGTTTACAGAGGATTACGCAAAACATGGAATATATTCTCTACCTGAATATGATTATGGATGATACAACTAGACCACACTCAAGACTGTGCTTGGTTCCTTATATAATTTGGAGACTTTGGAAGAAGCATAATGATCTAATATACAATAATAAATGTTGGAGTATTCGTGATGTCATTTATAAAGTCATTACATCTATGTATGAATGGCTAAGTGCAAATGAAGAGATGAGTTCTAGGATATGTCCAAATCCAATGAATTTGCCTAATAATCATTCTAATCTTGTCTCTAACATAGATTTTAACTGGCCTGCTTTGTGGACAGATGCATCATGGACATCAAATTCTTCCATAGCTGGAATTGGATGGACATTACAACATCTTGGTGAGCTTCATATTCTTGGATATTCGGCAATAGCTCCAACTATGGATCATTTTCAAGTTGAAGCTCTCTCTGTCCTTGATGGCATCCAAACAATGGTTTAGCTTGGACATTCTCATTTTAATGTTTTCAATGACAATAAGGAGCTCATGAAAGCATTACAAGATCATATGCACAAGCATCAAGCTAATCCGTCCTATAAGGAATCCACTAATATTTTGGTAGATATTTTAGTTCTTAGTAAATTATGTAATGTTCAATCTTTTGCTTATCAATCTAGGTCTTGTAACTTAATTTCTCACTCTTTAGCTACTAAGGCAAGAAGAAAGAACTTTCAATCTTTTGTAAAACTTATATTTTAAAATAATCGTAGATTGTTAACAATTTTTTTTTTTGAATTAATTTTTATATAACATTTGTTACAAATAAGGAAACTGAAATATCTATTTATATTATATATCTATTTTTATTATCTTAAATTTTTTCCATTATCGTGAAAATAAAATTTAATAATTATATAATGTACAAATAAAAATAAATATTTTTAACAAGTGGCTCATGGATGTGGTATAAGCTTCTCAAGCTTCGCCCGATAGCCATCCAATTTTTTCGCTACACAATTAACGACGGCCGAAGTTCTTCCTTCTGGTATGACTCTTGGTCCCCTCTCGGTCTTCTGATTTCTCTTACAGGTGAAACAGAGATTCGGGAACTAGGAATATCTCAGAAAGCCACGGTCTCCGATGCGGTAGGGCACTCCACTTGGAGAATCCGTAACTCTCGGGCTCCGGTGTATCAAGGGATTCGTGATCAGGTTCTTGCTCTACCATTGTCGAGACAGAATTCGGGTGAAGATACTCCTCTATGGCGACTTCTGAATGATGATACAAACCATACTTCACCTCCACCACCACTTGGCACCATATTCGTATACACTATCCCAACACACATTGGTCATCTCTTATTTGGTTTTCACAAGCTATTCTTCGTTATGCGTTTATTGCTTGGATTGCTATGTTAGACAGGTTATCGACGGGTAACAGGATGAGATTATGGGGTCATCAACAGCACTGCCCGCTGTGTGATGAAGCGGACGAAACACGTGATCACCTCTTCTTTGTGTGTCCCTTCTCCTACACAGTTTGGAGCTCCATGGTCTTCCCATTTCTTCACCACCATACTAACCCGGATTGGACAGCCACAATTCGCTCACTGAATCACCGCTCTTTACCACTGACGGATCGCATTCTACTCAAGCTTGCTTTCCAATCAACCATCTACCACATGTGGCGCGAAAGAAAAAACCACATTCACAGACAACCTTGGCGTTCAACGAACCAGCTGCGGAAACTCATTTATCTCACGATTGCATTTCGCATCACAAGCTTACGTTACGATGCCCACTCTCCTCTGGCATCTCTCAGCCAGCGATGGGCTTCGAGCATTTAGCTCGGACTCGTCCTCCTTTCTTTCTGTTCCTCTCTCAAGCGCCGCTGGATATAAGGTCTGTACTCTTTTTCCTGTCATTAGTTTTTTCCATATGGTTTTCTAATGACAAGTTTTAACGAGGCAACCTTATATCCTTTCCACAGCGCGCTTTTCTCTTTCTAGCTGTTTCCAATTTTCACAGTTTGTGTTTTTGTAAATTATCTGTCACTTCTTGTAAATAACCTTTAGCTCATTTATATCATTTTAACATTTCATCAAAAAATATATATTTAACATATGTCATAATTAGAATTGTTTTTTTTTTTTAATTCGTACACATATTTGAATAAAAGTTATGTGTAAAAAATTCATATTGGATGATTTATTATAAATTCACTAAAATAATGATAAATATTGATAGTTGAAAGTGTAATTTATAAGTATCTAATTTAAATTTTATTTGATTTAATTTAATTTTCTGTTAATTGAAAACTATACCAAACATAACAAAATACTATTATATATTAAGCCGGTGAAAAATTCATATATAAAATTATACTTTATAAAAATACTAATATCGTAAACATTTTATAATCGATTTTTTATATAATTTAAATATATTAAATAGTTAAAATAATTTAATTTTCAACTTGCTAACTAATTTAACTTTTAAAACTTTAACGTGATCGAAAAAATATAATTTAAATCAACGTATAATGACTTTCTCCTTGGGCCGTTACTTTCAAGCCTAACAACACAATGATATGATATTGTTCGTTTGGACTACAAAAGTCGACACTGTTTTCCTATTAGTTTCCAAACAAAAAATCTTTTATTAATTAAGAATAAGATTTTCTTATATATTAGCCAACTTTTTGTCTAATATCCCATTGAAATGTTTGCTATTGACCCTAAATTTTAAACATGTCTCTTGTGAAGAATGACAATATATTAATTGTATATCTCTTCTTTGATTTCCACTTTTTGTTAGAACCTCTTTTAATTTCATTTATTTATATGTTTATCAAAAACAACAAAAAATCAAAAAATTTTAAATATAACTTTCTTGCATATTTTGTTGTTTTTTTTGTGTGTTTTTAGTCGCCTTTTAGAAAACTTGATTCGACTAATTCCTTTCTTCCACTTTCCGTAGTTTAATTTTGACTATCGTGAATGGAAATGATCTTTTTGAATGTGATGTGGAATATAAATGTTCAATCTGAATATCGATTTAATTTTAGTTTAGTTTTAATTTGATTTTCTATATTTTGGTTATTAAAATTTTGCTAATATCGATGGTCAAATCCACAATGAAGTTTATAAAGATAATGAATAGTTATAAGAAATTGTTAAATCGCCTACATAAATTGAATTTGAATTTGAATTAGAGTATGATGATTATTAAAAGACTAGACAAATGAAAAGAATGGATTTTACTGATTTTCTTCGAAAAATGATTATAGTGATTGAGCCAGGTCAGATGGTCTTCTTTCTAATTCAAAATCCTTATAACCATACCTTTTCTTGGCGATTCGACTCCTTTTTTTCTCAACACGCATCAACTTTCTCGCAATGTCGTATTGGCTTAATTCCACAACTCATTTTTGCTTAACTCTTCATTGCCTCTTTTTCCTTTGCAGCTCGACTCACCCTCCTTTTTTTGTTTTTTTACCATATGGACACTTACCCGCTTTTAGTTTTCTCTTTTTGAACTTAGCTGGGCCCTTTAATCATGTTTGGTCGTTCTGGACCTTACTTTAGACGATATTTGGGCCTAACATTCTTTTAGAACTCTAGGCCGAGCATGGGGAGAAGTGAAACATCCCAACCTGATTTTCTATCCAAACGATTTACCGTTTGAAAATTCAAACGATGACATGTTTTCAGAGTTCTTTTTATACTTAGCCGTTTTTGATGAAATTTTCGTTTTGTTTCAAAACTTTTACATAAACCATAAATTTTCATAGATATATTCAACAAGTTTCAATACCAATGCGAGTTCGATATGTAAGCTATTACATTGTATTAAACCACTAAGTTAAATTTATCTAAACAGTTTATCCGATCTGTTCTTTCTTTTATTTTTCCATGACTCTGCGAGCTGCTCATCCCAAGGCGCAACCTACGACCACAAATAGGCAACACAACTTTTCTTAGTAAGTACAATGAACCTGTTCTACACAACCACTGAAATACATATATGGTTTCCTTAAGAACATTAGTATAATACATCCCATTAGACCGACCACACTACCCTGACCATCTGTGTTGCCCCAGTCGATCACTAGTCAAGCCCGGAAACTGACTAGATTGTCCTGACCATCTGGATCAACCCATATCGATCACAAGTCTAGTTACAGTATGACACTTAAGCCAAATATCTCAGCACAGAAGGCATATAGTACGGAACCGCGGCCTAACAGTACACACATCCAGTCAAAAAGACCACTAGTTCATGTATACGACTCACATAGCCTTATCACGGCACCACGACCTAACGATAACTTGCATCCAGTCACATAGACCCTCAGATCATGCTTTCCCGGTCACAAAGACAAACAATATGGTAATCAACACACATTGCCTTAAGACTATCACACAGATAAGTCTACAGTCCGAATAAACGCTTTCACCATCGAATTATGCTAAGAATTGGCTGAATTCTTTGGTTCCATAGATAGAATGACCTCGCCGACTGCTCGCGACTTGATCACGGACTCCTCTGAATGGTTCGATGCCTCATCATTCGGCAGACTCACCCTACACACCAACTAGTGGCGAACCCAGAAAAATATATTAGCGAGGTCAATTTTGAATTAAAAAAAAAATTATATATTAACTAAGGTTACTTTGTGCACAAATAAAATACTCAAAAGGATTTCAAGGGTACTCAAACCTTAAAAGGGGTGTCACTATGACATATATTTACCAATTGTGCTGCTGATCAAACTTGTCATCTGGTTACATATAAATTTTATAAACTTATAGGGGTGTTAGCTGAACCCACCAGGGTCAACGTGGGTTTGCCCCTGATCTCAACCAACGCTTGAACTTACCCTTGATATCTTGTGTTTTTGATACATTTTACCTATCATTTTGCATGCATTATAGGATGATTCACTTGCATATATGTTATAGCTTGCATTTGCATTGCATATCATTATTTCGGGTGGTAGATGTGAAGAAACCAAAGTCAAGGATCAAAAAAGGGTTTAAAGATGACAAAGGAGGCATAAACAGAGCATACCGGGCAACCACATTGGTTTAACCAGGCCGCTATGACTGCACCGGTCAACAGAAGCCGCTACATAATGCCCATGTGAAGAAGAAAACTTTCCAGAGGGGGACATCGACTTGTAGCACCGGGCTATGCAAACCACTGTCAAGGCCTATGAAGCATACCGGTTTACAAAAACCGGTATGGACCATATGAGTCAACATTTTCCCAAAAATTTGACTTGTTTTGAACCAATTTTAAGTTGGTTAACTAAAGAGATTTTAGTGAGACTATTTAAGCTTTTTACCTAATTTTTTGTAGAAGTTAAGCTTTATTTTCTAAGAACAACCTTTGTAATCCTTTTGATTCTTCTTCTATTTTAAGTTTGATTTCTTTATTTGATTTTTTTTCCTTCTCAAATCTAATTCTAGTCATGATCAACCACATATCTATTCTTAGATTTTATGTTTATCAAATGATTAGTGAGTAGTCCGAATAAGCAAATGGGTGGGTAACTAGGTTGATTAAGTGATGGATCGTGATGTTTAGGGCTTTGTTTTCATTAATCTTCATGTAGATGATTGCCTTAATGCTAAATTTAACTTGATTAATTGAATCTAGATCATAGGTTGAATTGTACCCGAAAGATGTTCGATGAAATGCCATAATCAATCTCTATATGCTAAATGAGTCCTAACCAAGAGTTTCGTGTTAGTTAGTTTAGTGCTTTAGCATAGATTATGATTTAGTGTTTCATAATTGTGTAATTATCCAAAAGATTTGTCTTAATTACATGATTAAAAAAATGATTAGTGCCATGAGAATGGATTAGTTTATTTAAATGAATCTTAGACCAAAGATTCGCTTAATAGTTAGTATTGAATAGTATTGGAAATCACTTAATCATCTGAATCAATTGTCCATATCATTTGCTTAACCATTTTACATTTGAATTCAAGTTTAATTTTCTGTTGACTTTTATTAATTGCTATTGACCTTTTATTAATTTTCTGTTGACTTGAATGCTTGAAACATATCAAAATATTATTAGCTTAGACTATATATAATTCTAATAAGGATTAGTGCGTTAAACTCTACATGAATTTGATTGATATATTAAGTTCTACAATAATGAATGAATATACATGAGTATTTGCTTAGATAAGTGCAAAATCTTGTTTATCAACCCTTCAGTAGTCTTGCCATCACACAAATTGATCCGACCAACACACGAGTTTATCTAGCAACTCCTATATTTTCTCTCACTAAGTCAGTTTCTTTCTCTACGTATTGGTTCTCACGCGTAAAATACCATAAAGACTAGTATTTATAGGTAGAGTGGCAGTTTCTAACCCGAGCCAACCGCTCCAATAACCGTCCAGTCAGGACATGCCACATCATCACACGCATTTTCAACTGACTAATCGCTCTGCACACGATCTCACTCAATCACTTGGCCACATAACCGCTCGCGCAGACCTTTCCACAGGCAGCCCGACAGTCTCAACTGCCATGTCCAACTCTGACATTTTCAACTGCTATGCCCGAATCTGATACTGTCAACCGCTATGTCTGAATCCGAAAGTCCCAACTGTCCTGTCCGGATCCGATATTTGTAACCGTCTGGTCAGATTCCTGCCAGATTTACCAACCACTCGGCCAAACTGACCAACCATCGACCAAATCCAACTTTTCCCGGATTTCTTAGACTTATCTAATATTAGCTTGACTTTCCAAACCCGATCATCCCATGACCTTGGCTCAGCTCAATCCTTGACTGGCTAGCTCAACATTCGGATTCCCACTGTGATCACGATCTAGCCTTGATTTGATCTTCGATCTTCCTTTGATCGATTCCCTTAAAAGGACCTTGATGGTTGCCATGCATCATCAATCATGTTTCCCCAACATAATCTGGGGGATTTTCCATCCAAATGTAGCCTTCTAAATCTGTATGGATACCCAATTATACCCACCCCCTTATATAGAATTAGTGACAATTTTTGGATTGCCACGAGAAGACATTGAAATGTCTGAAGATTCACTAGCCTATTTATAATTAATTAAATGAATTAATTATAAACAAGCTAACATGAAAACTCGAACAATAATGCATCTTTTCCCAAATGTCCCAACCTCAATTCGGAAAATTAACACTTTCCTCGAGTTATCCTTGACCCGCATAGACTTTTCTTAGAATTTCCTGAATAAACCCTTAGCCTTACGTTTCGAACCTCTTGGCTCGCAGTCCTTATGCTCTAACTCGGCCATCCCAGCCTACTAAGCCACCTCGGTGGTTCATGGGTGTTACAAGAAGCCCAAAACCAATAGCCAACCCCTATATCAATTGGCAATGCCCGAGCTAGATGACTGAGAGATGCCAGTAGATCAGCTCGAATCAGATTCTTTAGAACCCTTCGCTTTACTAAATTTTAGGCGAATTTAGTTATGCGAGAATCCTGGACTGTTCGGATTCTTCGAATCGCAACAATCTCTTGCCATGATTATCCTACGAGTATTTAGCCATCATTAACCCTATAAACAGCGTTTCACGCCTCTGAAGACTCTTTAAAACATCTCCAAAAATCTAAAATCCTTAAATTTGAGTTTCCTTCCATTCTAAAAGCAACTTTAAAAGTTCAAATCCGAGGTTTTAATATTCAAAATCTCAAACTTGAGGTTTCATAAATGTAATTGCATTATATCCCTACACTTTCAGTACTCATAAATAATTTTATTAAGTTTCTTAAAAACAAAAAAAATTATTGATATAAATGAAATATTACATAATAACTTATTTTACAAAATAATAACATCACATTAAGCAAATCTATTACAAAAATGGAACAACTCAAGAAAATAAAATTATAAAACACATAAACATTGTTCATAAACAAATATTTTATGTAATTTTATATCATAATATAATGCTTTAAATTAATAGATGAAAATTGGCTATCACCCTAATTCATCCTTAGTTAAATGAATACACAATTTACATCTCTCCCTCGTATTCGATAAGGCCACAATAGCCAAAATTTTACAATTATTCATCTACCCAACCAAGGGATCAGTCTCGGCTTGGTTTTATTGCTTGAGGACATACCAACATTAATTACAGGGCACCGTTTAACATTACTTTACAAGAAGACCTAATGTAATATCAACTATAGTGGCTAGTCCGTCGCCTAGTCGCAACATATTATTTATGTCGTTATATTTTCTTCTAGTACTTATTTAGCAGCTTCATTCTCATGTCAAGTTTTTTAAGCCTGCATTTTCTTTCAAGTCAGCTTTGATCACTAAGAATGGCTACATGACTGCTTAATCATCGTCTGGTTATATCTCATTTTCTTCTTCAAGTCTAAGACATGATCATAATTGTGTTTCTTTTGAAATCAATTCCTTACATCCGTTATAACACCTTGCTTATTAGTTCTTGATAATTGATAACGAAGCTACAACAAATGTATATTGTGATCCAAACTTGCTTAGTCAAACTTCTTCTATGTTTTGGGCAACAATTTTACTATGCCAATCACACACATACGCATTGAATAATTTGACTTAATCAATGATGATTCTCTGGGTTTGCATGTTGTGTTGTTCTCTCTTCCTTTATTTTTATTTTATTAGTCAAGTGTGAGTATTCTTCTAAAGCTTAGTCACTGTTAAGCTCATTTTATTCAAATTATTGTAATATTTTGGAGCACACTCATTGTTGGGGTTTTAAAACCTTTCTTGTGCCTTTAGAATTCGTTGCATGAAGATCGATCTGGGATCGATCCAATGTGATGCTTGGAATCGATCTAGTCTCGTGTTGAGGTCAATCCAGTTGAGTGCTAGTCCATGTTAAGTGTTGGTCTATTCCATGTTAAGTGCTGCTTTTCTGAATTCTCACAAACCATCCTAAAAACTCCTGAAAGTCCCGAAAAATCTCTAAAATGCGTGCATATACGAATTATAATGCAAAGTTCCTAAAAATCACAAACTTACTGAAATCAACTATAAATGTGATGTGTGCTTGCTTAATGACCTTAGAATTGATGCTAAATGACATGTAAAAACTATGAAAATGCAGAGTCGTCAATGGGATAGGGTATTGTTGTTTCCTTGTTCCTCCTAGGTGTCTAAGCTTTATCGTTCAAAATATCCCTTATATTTCATTGCGCTTAATGCTCATTTCGACCTGACCCGTTGAGATCCCATCTTGGGCACTTCAGCACCCGAAAAGTGTTCAATGAAGTGCCTGATCTAGGTGATTTTAGAGATTTTCATCCCCTCCTATGGAATTAGATGCTTAGGATATGCATCTCAGCCTAAGGAATTAGGTTTTTGGGAGGCTTATTGGCTTAGGTAGATGGTTCGTAATGCATATTAGGTGTGCTTCCGCTAACGGAAGTTAGGTTTGGATACCACCTAGTTTGATTTCATCTGTCAAGGAATTGGATTTGATTGCTTACGAATCTATCTTCTAGGGATTAGCTCACTGTTTGAGGTATGTTAGACACTTAGGGAGTTTGAGGAGGAACACTACCCAATTACCCCATCCTTAGGGACCCTTTTCTTTGATTGCATCCTTTTCACGCTTTCATTTTCTCTGTTTTTACTTCGCTTGCTATTTACCCCTTCTTTTTTACTTAAGCATGTTTTCCTTTTGTTCTTGTTTTTAGTTCCTGCATGTTTCATTTTACTTAGGACTTGTTAGCAACCCCCATTTTATATTTAACTTGAATCATTAGCTCCAATTGCATCATGATTGTTAGCATTACACCTGATTGGATTGACACCTTATCTATGCTACAATGACATGATAACATTGTGGATAAGGAATTGACACAGAAAAATCATGTTATCAATTTGGCGCTGTTACCGATTGGGTGTTTGCTTGCTACATTCTGGATTTTGGATCTCTTGAGATCAAGTTTCTATTTACTACCATACTCACCTTGTTTTCCTTTGTTTCCTTTTTTTCCAGGTACTTGCATAGCTATGTATGAACCTGAGAAGAAGAGGACCAACTGACTTAATTCCCATCATTGAAGACATACAAGCTCTTGAACGAGAATACTCTCGCGCGAGACGTGAAAAAGAATGTGTGGAACACTTAAGACGGTTGGACTTACAAATGGAGGAAAATATTGAACAAGATAACCTGCACACTATTGGTGCTGGTGACAACCCGAACACTCACACCAAACGTCATGGAATCAACCCATATGCTGTACAGAACAACAATTTCAAAATCAAGAACAGCTTGATAGCAATGGTGCAGGGGAACAAGTTCCATGGTCTGCCTATGGAGAATCCACTCGATCACCTCGACGAGTATGATCGCTTCTGCAGCCTCACGAAGATCAACGGTGTGAGTGAGGACGCTTTTAATATGCGTGTCTTCCCATTCTCTTTGGGAAAGAAAGCACATCAATGGGAGAAGTCTCTTCCCAGGAACTCCATCACCACCTGGGATGCATGCAAGAAAGCTTTTCTTGCCAAGTTCTTCTCCACCTCTCGCACAACAAGACTGAGGAATGATATCTTTGGTTTCGCACAGTGAAACCCTAAAACCTTCTCTGAAGCATGGGAAGACTTCAAGAACTACACCATTCAGTGTCCTCATCATGGTTTCAGCAAAGCATCACTTGTCAGCACACTCTATCGTGGTGCTCTACCAAAGATAAGGATCTTGCTTGACAATGCAAGCAACGAAAACTTCCTCAACAAGAGTGTTGATGACATATGGGAGCTTATGGAAAACCTTGCTCAATATGATGGGATATAAAATGAAGACTATGAACGCACACCTCGAGGTGGTTCTGCAACAGATGAAAACACAAAGAAAGAAATCAAAGCTCTGTATGACAAGTTGGACAAGATACTCCTGGGACAGCAACATCAAGTACACTTCATTACTGATGAAGAGCAGCTTCAGATTCAAGTTGGGGAAGTTAACCAACAAGAAGAGATCAGCTATGTACAGAGCCAAGGTTGATATAACAAAAGGTTCATAAACTACTCCAACAACCCTGGTCTGTCTTACAGAAGCAACGACGTCGCTAACCCACATGACCAAGTGTATCCACTGCAACCATAGAAGAACATTCAACCATTCATCAAATACAATCAGAATCGTGGTTTCTTCCCAAAGCAACAACAACAAAATGGTTTTCAGCAACCACAACAGCAACTAGTTGGTGCACCTCCTGGTTTCACATCTAACCAACCTCAAGCTCAACCTTTCAACATTGAAGCTATGTACAACAACTTCTTCAACGTTAAGCCAATGGTGCAATGGAGACATCAAAGAAATTTGGTGAAATTCAACACAAGATGGATTCTTTATTCAATGCCATCTATGAGAAGCTTGAAACTCTCAACTCCAGGGTTACTACTCTCGAAGGCAAGTCCGCATCCACTTCTGCTTCTACAAACGGTAAACTTCCAGGAAAGTCCGTGCAAAACCGGAAGGAGTATGCTCATGTCAATGCCATCTATATGGGGTGTGCTATTGACCTTCCTCCTCCCATT
>OVBE01004000.1:0-21722 GCA_900406425.1 Iberis pinnata | reverse complement strand
ACGAGGGAAATTCATATGTATACACCTTAATACGCAATGCCCATCAATCTAACACATTCTATTTGCTGATAACAATTTTTCTTTTGTCGTTCGACTTTTGAAAAATGCAACGAGATGTTGAGATGCTTAAAAATTTATGGTGATTCTTCGGATCAAAAATAAACTTTGAGAAATCTTCAATCACTTTTGGGGGAAAACTTGATCCCTATATGTGTCGGATGTTAGGTTTATTTATGGGAATAGAAAAACAAGGAGGTGTTGGGACATATTTAGGGCTCCCAGAATGTTTTAGTGGTTCAAAAAGAGAATTATTGGCATTCATCACAAATAGACTAAATTCAAGACTTTCTAGATGGTATGCCAAAACTCTTTCTCGTGGAGGGAAAGAAATATTGTTGAAATATGTGGCAATGGTCTTACCGGTGTATGCCATGTCATGTTTTAAGTTAACGATACATCAGTGTAAACAATCACCAGTGCTATGACGAGTTTTTGGTACAATTCTAATGAAGGAAAAATAAATTTTAATTGGGTTTTATGGGAAATATGGAAAAATATGAATGCTTTGGTTATCGAAAAAAAAACAAAATGATATATCAATAATGTTGCACTAGCTCAAAAAGAACCAGATCATTGGAATAAGCTCTTCGACGAAAATAAGTTGGAATCTACTCGTTCATGTCATCGCTCCAAAAATGCATAAGCAGTTTGGACAAAACCACCTTCAAATGTCCAAAAATGCAATGTTCATGCATCTTGGTTTAATGGTGATTACATGTTTGGTGGATCTTGGATAGTAAAAAATTATACCGGGAAATCTTCCTTTTATGCAAGAGATTCTTTTCAACCAACATGCAGTAGATTCGAAGCGGATCTTCGTTGTATTCTTTGTGCCTTAACAAGCTTGTTCGACCTTCGATTGTCCGACCTATGCTTGAGTGTTATTGAAGTTTGGTCCGATTATGGAAGTGTAGTTGACGCTATTAACCATCCCTCTCTTTGGCCAAAGTACATGAATCTTCTACAAAGGATTTCTCGCATCAGGAAATGCTTCGCCTCGGTCTCTTTCCATATGTCATCTCCTTCCGCCAACTCCATAACAAGAGACATCGCCAAAAACGTTAACAAATATGGTCTTTTCCAATTTTACCTAGCTATGGAGGTCCATATTGGCTTCATCCACGCATCCAAAGAGAAGCTCAAATCCACTTATAAGGGTGGTATTTTTTTTAATAAGCTTGTATCTAATTGTTATTGTAATTGCTATTGTTTGCGATCTTTATGAATAGGAGAAAAAAAAGTCTATATCGTTGACCAATGCTAAAAAGAAGAAGCTTTACAAGCCTTATCTCCATCTATTACTCTGTCCAACGTTCCTCAATTTTATGTTTTTGGAGAAAATTCTACTTCCTACATTTGACAGAAAGTCGATCTTTTTATATCTCAAGTATATGAATATACAGAAATCGTATATGATATTATTTTATAATATACTAATTCATATATGGATTTAGTTACATTTAAAAAATAATGGACCAATTATATGGAATCTTCTAATAGATACATTTTTCCTCACAGCCGTAAGTTTTCTTTAATGGAAGATGACATGTCATAGAAAACATTAGCTATTTCATAGCTCAAAATCCTAAATATGTTTAAAATGATTAATATTTTTTAGAAAAAGAACATGTTGATATTGAAAATTTGTAATCCAATTTGACTATGTATATTAACTAAAAGTTGAATAATTACTTAGTTCATAACTGTATTTAGGCACTTAAGAAGTTATAGTATGAAAGTGAGTTGAATCATCAGTCGACCGTTTTCTCACTCATACATAATTATAGGTAAACAATAAAAATAAAAGAAATTTCGTAGTTATCTAGAGTATAAGATAGTAGGGGTTCATAAATCTTCTCTAAAATTTAAAGAGTGAGACATTTGCTTCCACAAAACTTACAAAGCAAAAATTTAAAAGTAAGAGTGAAAAATAAACTATCTTAAAAATTCACTAAAAATCTTTTATTTATTGATTAAGGGTCGGCCAAACTGGATAAGAAAAATAATAATATAAACAAGTAAGGAAATCAAAACCAATATGAGGTAAATTTGGAAAGATCGAGAACCTAGACTAATATGTTCGTGAACTAAAAAATGAAAAATATCATATTTTCCTATATTTATCACTTGGTAAGTCACCTTAAATGAGGAAAGAATCTAGGATGAGTACAGAAAAATCATGAACATGTACCAATCGTTCTTTGACACACATAAAAATCTTTGGTTAGGTTTTAGGGTTTTCGCAGAAAATTTATGAACTGATATTTATGATTGTTACACATAGAATTATATGTTAGGTTATTCGTGTAAGCTTATTATCATGGTATGAGTTAGCATAATCACATATTTCATGATCTTAAATTATCAGATGCGGTGATATGTGATCCAAACGCATGTATTAATGTTGTTAAGACAAATATATGTATTAGACAGNTTATTATCATGGTATGAGTTAGCATAATCACATATTTCATGATCTTAAATTATCAGATACGGTGATATGTGATCCAAACGCATGTATTAATGTTGTTAAGACAAATATATGTATTAGACAGTTTCTGGTATTTGAAGCTATTTAATTGCAGTATGAGTTCATTCTTCTATGAAGTTACACAAAAGTAAACGTCGAGTATGTTTCCATATTTTACTATAATCGAGGTATGAAATAGTTGATATTCATATTACATGTCATCCACAAATATTCAATGTCATCTTTCGTTGATATAACATTAGTCGTGAGGACATATATAGATATTGGACGATTTTTGATAACTGATGCCTCTTATTCGATATTTATGTGAATTTATGTATGACTTACCATAATATTAATTATCATGTATAATTTCCATATATTCATTTATTTAAGATATGAAAACCATATTTTCTACATTTTATAGTAAATGTCATTTGAAATTTTTTTCATACATACTAAAATTAAGTTATATGTGATGAAACAAGTTGATTATTGGTGTTCATTTATATATATGTGGCTTTTTGTCAACTTGTTTTTCATACACTTTTGTTATAGTATGTCAATCCAATAACTCAATCTTTCTAAACGAGAGTTCTACATTTGAAAAGCAAGTAACCATAGTAGAATTCTAGTTTTTGTTGAAATGCAAAATTTACCAATAACCATTGTCTTCTCTTATACTTATATTTATATATATATATATATAGTATATGTACTTAATGTGTAATTCAAAACTAATATTCATATTGGAAATAAATAGATGCAAAGAAAAAATTAAGTGTAGATAGAATCAAATTAGTTTACCTAATCATTCATGTCGATCTAAGCATGCTTTCTCATGTATAAACATATTGTACTCTCGAACTAATAACAAAAGTCTATTGAGATTAATTAATCTATATAGTATCAGAACTATAATCAGATACTTCTCTTCTCACTAATATTCTTACCCGTTTATGATTTGCTTTTAGTTGAAACAAGTCGTAACGTTTAACAAATGGAAGAAGAGTCTTCANAATCTATATAGTATCAGAACTATAATCAGATACTTCTCTTCTCACTAATATTCTTACCTGTTTATGATTTGCTTTTAGTTGAAACAAGTCATAACGTTTAACAAATGGAAGAAGAGTCTTCAACCATACGACAGTCTGCTGTAAACAGAAACACTGAGAGTCAAGTTATTTCTATATATACTCAAACTGATTTTAATAATCATGGTTTCCTAATTATCTCAGCTCAACTGAATTAAGTTAATTATAACTAGTGGTCCTATGAAATGTTGAATGCTTTACAAGAAAAAAGAAAAAGATAGGGTTTATCGATGGACATAAAAAAACTGGCAAAGGATGATGCTGATTTGAAAATTGGTTAACAGTGAATTCCGAGATAGTGAGATGGATTCGAGCATTTATCAAACCAAAGTTAAAATCTACCATCATATACATTACCAAAGTGCATCAATTTTGGGTGGACTTGAAGCAACGCTTCTCTATAGGGAATAAGGTTTGAATTCACTATTAAGGAAATAAGTATATAATCATGTAAAGGATTATATTGTAATATATTCTAACCTAGGTTCTCTTCTCTACTATAAAAGGGTTGTACATTCAAGAAGGCTAGTTGGTGTTGAAGAAAAATTGTCATCCCTGTATAAAGAATCACAAGTGTATGAATATGTAATCACATGTACTTATGGTGTAGAAACATAGATCAGAAAAGAAAAGAAAAAAGAGAAAATTCAACAATTTAAAATGGAACTCGATGATTTCTGATTTAGCTTGTTCACAAATCATAGCACTTGATACACTTTCGGATATCAGAGAATTTTATTTACAAGTAATCCGTGAATAAAAAAGGCTAGAAGCTTCATGGGAATGGAACTACAACTGAGTGCAACCAAGTTTGTTGCCAGACATGACTAACCTTAGGTAGTACTACGCTGAAACCAAGCCACAAAGACTGATGATTCCAGTTTAATCATTTGCTCTAGAAAAACATGTACACACTATGGTCGGTCGGGCTATGAAATATGTGTTTGTTGTCAAATTATAATTTTTTCTAACTGGTTTCAAGAACACATGATACAACGTCGTAGTTATTCAACGCTTGGCAAAAGTGGACAAGGCGTAAACATGGGTTGGGGTTTGAGCACATCACATGTACCATTCCACTAGCTTTCATTTATCCACATTTCCAAAAATCACACTAGATCAATGGAAAAAATTGAGTCAAATGGCTCAAGAGAATATGAACATGGGTTAGATTGATAAGTTTTTAAGTAAGACTAAATTAGACAACCCCTTAGTTCTAGGAAGGCTTCTAGCAATTGTGGGAGTTGTAGTTGATCTTCCTAATCAACGAATATCTCCCACATAGGTCAATAAAAAGGTTTTTTACCTGGCAATTCCTACATAGGGATTAACCAAAATCACTGTGCTTAGGGAAGAAAAAATGCGAGTGATCCTTATATAGAGCCTAGTGATAAGGGTGTAGTTAATGAAGTTATGGTTTGAGAATCTCATGTCTTAACAAATAATGTAGTCCCAAAGGTAAGGAAAATGGGAAGGGAAAATCAAAGACGAAGAAGGGAGATCAACAAACAACTTTGGTACCTCAAGGTATAGTTTGAAATGCAATTGAATAAAATGTGAAAATTAAATGATGTTAAAAGTCATTCTACAAAGTTAAAGCATTTTTAACCCTAAAGTAAAAAGAAAAAAAGAAACAAATGTTGCTAAGGATATTTTGAGTAAAGTTATGACGTCGAAGATGTATGGTTGTGGGGGTTGTTTCAGAGTATGTCCTATTGATGATTCAACTTTGGTTTAGGAGGTAAGTTCATCAAGATGATGACGTTAAACAAGCGCTGAGTGGGAGAAAACTCACAATTTTAAGTTTTGAGTCTTGTTTTTCTATGTTTTAATAACTTATTAATTTTTTATTTTTTTAAGTTATTGGTGACTTAGTAGGTTACGACAGTTGATCGGAATGACAGCAGCCACAGATCGATCGACCGATCCCTTGTCGATATCGGGCCTATGTAAAATTTACAAAAAGTATACAATAGTGACCAACAAAATAATATATTGTTGTTGAATATTGGTCGTTGTAATTAGTCTTAATTTATTTATTTATATGTTGAAGCAATATCTTAATTATAGTAGTATATGTAAATCATATCCAGTGCTAATTCGCACACAAAAAATCAGTATAATTGTAAATAGAAGGCATTGATTACTAGAAATCTTCTAATACATGCATTTGCTTGACAACATTAACTTATGTGTTTAGATCATATATCAAGGCATATACTAACCTAAGATCATGAACTATGTGATCATGTTAACTTAAACTATGATAATTGATATAGAGAAAATTGGATAATAGGGTATTAAAAATTTTTATAATTTGCTAAACATGTAGTTAATAAAAGTCTTCGTTTTTAAGTATTTTTTCGTTTCGTGAATGGTGAATCATTCGTGAATGATGATTGTGACTTAAGTTAACTCATTTTCAAGTCTTTACCCATTTTGACTTAAATTAACCCAATGCCATTTTTAGGAGACTATATAAGCTTTTTAAACTTAGTTTTAGGGGATCTTATGGTTTATCTTTTAATTTATTTTCTCTTTTTAAGAACTTTTGTAAATCTTTGATTCTTTGTCTATTTTGAGTTTTAATCATTGATTTGATTGTAAATCTTCTTTTATTTTCTGTTTCTAATCTTGATTCAACATATTTCTATCATTTGAATTTGTGTTTTATCCATGATTAGTGAGTACTTCTACATAAGCAAATGGGTTAAGTAAATTAAGGTGATTAGGTGGTTGAATATGATGTTTAGGACTTAGATATCTTAGATCTTCATTCATTAAATGTTCTTAATGCTAAATTTGTCTTGAGCAATTATGCAGACTAACTGTGATTTATTGTTCACGGGGAAGGTTATGTTTTTGTTCAACCTTTCCAATTGAACCTATAGCTTATTTTAGTTACCATATGTGTAGTTTTCATCTTGACAAAATGAGGAGTAACCTGAAGAGTGATGGTGAAGACATAGTCGTCCAACATTTTCCATTGGCCAGCTTGAAGGCCTTCGATTTGGTTAGAAAACACCACAATGGTTCGTATCCGTAAAGATTTAATGGCTCCGGCAATATCGTACAGGAGGCACAATATTCTTTTGGGGCATGATGAGCTTTGTTTTTTTATTTTTATTTTGTTTTTTATTAAAGGCGTTCTTCATGATGAGTTTTGTTGATGGTTAAAAACTCAAGGATTATTCATGAAAAACTAGAAGACGTCTCGCGCTATGCGTGGAATAAATGTTATCTTATAACATATAATTTTAAACTATAGTAACACAAGATTTATATTATGAAATATATACATTTGAATTATGACTACAAATTTTTGCAAACACAAATGAATATATAAATATTGAATTTTACATTTATACATTTTATACTTTCAATATATAAGAGTATATATTTACATATGTAAATTTAAATTAATCAATAGTACATAATATATATATATATATATTAATTGAATTTTCGTTTTGACTAATTAATTTATTAAGAAAATTTTATTCTAATTGAATTAATGGATTTTTGAATATTTTTTGTACACGTAATTGTTTATTTATTTGGTTACACGTATAGTAGGAGAATACTTTTTTAGTTGTGCTTGGCAATTAAATTTTGGACTTTTTATCCTTAATGAAATTTTTCTGTTTGTTCATTAGACTAATGATAAATAATGTAATATTCAACAAATATAATGTTTGTTTTAAAAAAGTTTTCCCTATATAAGATATTGAAATTTTTCATCAAAGGACGAAATTGTTATTTATTTTTTTGAAAAAGTTTTTATTATAATATAAACGAGA
Organism: Iberis pinnata; assembly: GCA_900406425.1. NCBI lineage: Eukaryota > Viridiplantae > Streptophyta > Magnoliopsida > Brassicales > Brassicaceae > Iberis > Iberis pinnata. Next base: position 14,295 of record OVBE01004000.1, on the reverse strand, counting down.
TGCCTTTACAATTTTTCAAGCCCAAAATTTAACAAAAAAACAAACTATCTCTCAATCTAAACAGATCTAGATCTTGCCCAATAATCTAAAGCCTAAATCTAAACTAAAACCCTAAAGCCCAAACCCAAGAATGAAAACCCTAGGTTGAGAGGTTTGAAGGAGAACCCTTCAAACCACGCCGCCGGTGCTTGCTGAAGACGACCCTGAAACAGGGCTACCGGAGACCCATCGACAGCTCGGACCAAAGCAACGACGAAATTAATTAAAAAGAGAGAATATTATCGTATTGTGGATAAACTAAAACATACTCCACAAATATAACATAAAAATGCCAAAAATATATATTTAGTTTTCAAATTTCAGCCCAAGAAATCTCTAAATATTATGTTTTTAATCTCATATTTTGTTAAATAAACCATTTTGGTTCTAGCAAAAGTCGATTATTTAACTTTTTCTATAGCTAGTTTTCTTGGGATAAAATTTATTTAGTCAATCTAAAATAAAAAAATAAACGGTTTAAAACTGAAATTTGAGAATTTATATGGCTCATATAAAAATTGAATATATTTTTGTATTTTTCACACGGTAAACATAAAAAAGTAAGGTATTAAAAACCATCAAATTTTGATGATAACCAATATGGCATGTAATTTTTAATTAAATTTACATAACTTTATTTATGTACTTAAGAAAAATGATAATACAAGAATATCTTTCAGAATAATAATTATAAATAAATTAGTGATATACTTTTAGCGATAAATATGAAATGGTTATTTATTATGTAGACATGATATAAATGTATTAATATCATTAATATTTCAAAAGTTATGATATTCACATGCTTTAGTTGGAATGATACCTCTCAATTATGAAGACATTTATTACATTTATTTTATAACTGAGCTATAAATTCGGAGATCCTTTTTCATTTGGTTCCAACACAATCCATACTAACATCTTACAAGTAAGCGATTGATATAATTCAATATTTTATCCAAATTTTTATAAAGTGCCTTTAGAATAGAGTCATACTAAATATTGTTGCTCTATTTAGATTGATAAAAAAAAAAGTTTGGTGATTAATCGTAAACATGTCATCGGTGGAGAAAAAAGCAATTCAACGGATTGAAAAGGAATATAAGGATATGACTTCAAAAGAATCTTTGTACAGCATTGGTTAGTTCTGTATACTACACAACTTTTAATTTAATTTTAAATTGAAAAGAAATATTTTTATTTTATTATTGTTACATTTTTAAATTTTCTTGTAATATTTTAAAAAACAAATAATTTTATTCTTGTAATTAAAATATTCTATGCTTTGAAATATTTCTAATTTTACAATATTATTAAGATTACAATTTTTCATGAACGTTTAAAAAAAAGTTTCTGGTTTTCCTTATTTTTGAACTTTTTAATATAATAACAAAAATGCAATTTAAACTTATTTACATTTTAAATATAGTACCATGTCAGCTAAGACATCATACTGCTTTGTTTAACGTTTTTGTAAACATAGAAGAAAAAAAAAGTATCAAATTTATAAAACTACTCTTTAGTTTATATATCCTCGTTAATATATATATATATTTATTTGTAAGATACATACATCTATTAAATTCTTAAAACGAATGTGTTTTTTCTTGACTATAATCATAGAACTAATTGTGGATGATATTAATATGTAGGCAGAGACTCAAACAATATATTCAAATGGAACGCAATGATTCAAGGTCCAGAAGGCACACCTTACGTTGGTGGCTTGTTTAAAATTGACATTAACTTCCCTAAAGATTACCCTTTTAAACCACCCAAGGTAATAATATACAAATATAAGGGGTTGGTTATCAATTCTATATACTAAAACGATTATATGTTTTATGTTACAGTTTAAGTTTGAAACTCCGGTTTATCATCCGAACATCAATAGTGAAGGTTCGATATGCCTTGACATTCTTAAAAGCAAGTGGAGTCCTTCTCTCACCGTTGAAAAGGTTTAAGACTTTATATATATATATATATATATATATCAAATATTTTTGTTATACTTTATGTATTTAAATAATAAACTTGCGTTGATAAATACAGGTGCTTTTGTCCATAACCTCACTATTGGCAGAGCCAAATCCAGATGATCCTCTTGAAGGAAGTATTGGAAGTCTCTACAAGAATAACAGACTTAAATTTGACCAAATTGCTCGAGAATGGACCTTACGAAAAGCTTAAAGATTCATTGTTATTTTTCTTGTTTTTTAAGTTCGTTATTTCTAATGTATCATCAAGTGCATCTCAAAATATGTTTGCGTTATATAACAAATATTATTTTACATTTTTTTGTTATGCTCAAATTACATAACCAAAAAGTAAAATTAGTTCTTCAATTGATGATATAATTTTCGTCGTAACCGGTTCAGTGAGTGCTTAACTGATGCTGATTTATAAATGGTTACTCATTCCTTTTTATTTGTTTTTAACACAAATTTTAATATCGTTAAAGATGTAAAGGTTTTATTTTGCAATTAAACTTTTCCAAATGATACTTATAATTGCGAAAATGTTATAAAGAAAGGAGTTCATCTTTGGAATACTTGTAGTGCATATATTGTCTCGTACCAGTCTTTGGTTTCACTGCAATTTTATGAAGTAACGAAAGAGTTGTTGTGGAGCTAAATAAGATCCATCACACAAGCCATCCCATTTCTAGAGACTATTGTATATATCTTTCATAATTTTATTAAAATACTATACAATACATGGTGTTATTTTCTTATAAAAAATTATATTTGAATTCATACTTTGCATTCTATTATAGTATATTTTTGTTAAGACTGATTTATTAGGTTTGTACACATTGCATTCTCTCTAGATTCTATTGTCTTTTAACTATTTTCTTTAAAAATATCATATATTTTCTAAAATTTATAGACAATTCATACATTTAGTAGTTTTATTGATTATATGACTTTAATAGAGATTACATAATCCAATCGCTTATATTAATGTTATTTGAAGTTAAGATACGAATGCAGAATGTCAAGTTCGAAGATGCATTTGAAACCTCTTTTAGGAAATACTTCCTTTCTTAATTTACAATAAAAAATGCATGAAAAACAAAACCAAAGAATCGCACCGATAACGCAAAAGGTGATGATCATCCACAAGAATATATATTTCTCTTGTATATGGTAAACGCCTCACAACCGCTTTCCAATACTCTACAACTTTTACTGACCTAGAATGCAACTGCAACTCAATGTTCAAATACAATTCTACAAGCTATGTGTGGGTCATCCCATCGAGAATTTTTCTCATATCACCTTCAACACCAACGTTTAGCCCCTTTTACTTGAGAAATTTTTTTGGCAGGTGGTTCCACCCTTCTACCTCTAGCTTGATCCAAAGCTTTTCTTTTACGAGCTTTAGCTAAATCCCAATTGGATATCATAGTAAGCGCCTGGGGAAATACAATGTTGTTCATCATACAATTTTACTCGCATATGTATATATGCAACCACATGAAACAAATAAGTATGAATGTTAATCAACCATTATAAAGAGACAACATTTGTCATGAGCACATAATTATTGTATATAACGTAGATTTTCATAATAACTTATCTATTCTCAAGTCTCTTCCCTCCCTACTACAATCATAATCCAACTGATTCCAATTAATGAAAATGTTATGAAACTAAAAAAGTATAAACATAGGTGAAAAAGCTTCCTAACTTCGTAAAATATGGTTTAACAATATAACATAATTTCTGAAAAATACATTGACAACCATGAAGGGTTCATTGGTGTTGATGTCCACATCATCTTAACCATCCAAGTGTTTGCATAGGGTGTCAATTGGCTTCACTCGACCTTCATCATGTACTATGATCTCTTACCTCACCTTGCTTTGATCAAAATGGAATTATAGATCAAATAGATATATCAAGCAACAAAAAGTGAATTGATTGAGAAACAAAGAAAGTGGAGGTATACCTCTTCATCTTTCTTCTCCAAATCTTGAAATTCAGCTCGAGCATATTTTCCTGGAGACATTCTCTAGTCAATAATTCATGTAGTGTAACCATAGCCATCAATATTGAAACCCTACTGGTTCAAATATTTTTTCAAGCCACTAAAGCAAGTGTGCAAATAAACATCTCCACCCATGCACGTATTACATGATGTGTGATGTGTAGCAGACAGAGACGTACCTTTTAAGTAAGTAGTTTGTAGCAAACATGGCGCAAGACATTTTTCCCCGAAGGCTTAACCTAATAAGGCAATGATTCTTCAAAAGATTAGAAACATTCAACACATTTCATATTTTTATTCAAGTGGAAACTTAACTTGTAGGCGAAGTTCACGGATTTTTTTTGCAACAAGAGTAACAGAAAAAACTTAAGAAAAAACTTAAGAAAAAAAGCAACAAGTGTTGTTTTTTTGAGACAAGAACATCACGTAAGAAAAAGAACAAAAGGTAGAATAAAAATTCTTACTTGTCTTTTTAGTATGTGTCTTCTTCACATTTGCTGAACAACCTTCACATATCATTCCCTTCATTTAAGTAGAAACAACGATTGATATGTAATAATAATGGAGTTGTTCGAGAATTATAATAGAGATATATAGAAATCTTATTTTACCATCGAGAATAATGATATATGACGAGGGAACAGAGACATTATATTCAAATGGATCCTACAAAGTTTGTAAGCTCTGTTGATTATCCATTAAAAGAAAAGTTTGTGATTCGTTAGCTATGACAAACCCCTATAGAGAGTTTACACATCGAATGAAGAAAATGGAGTTCACCAAGTGACTACATAGCATAAGTAATTCAAATAAACTTCATATACCAAATGACATTACTCCATAGCTACGACCTTCACAAACCATATAATTTCAAACGAATGAAGCCTCAGTTTGACAAATCAGAAACCCTACAATTTCAACCGCATATGTTACTTTAGTTAGAGATGTGTTGTCTTTTCTGCTTTCTTCTTCATCTGAGTTATTTGATTTTGTATATTTTTAGGTTGTGCCATTAAGAAGGTGATATCCAAATAGGAAATCGAAAAAGGTTTTGGCATTTTTTTGTTTTAGTTTTTAGAGTACTTACACATATGTAAAATTTTGATTGGTGATTTTAGTAGCTGATGTGGATAGGATAGGCTGCGAAGCTTGGAAATCTTCCTTTTATATAGTATAGATTTTGCCTGATGTTTTTGGAGATAATGCTTTAACCACAGTATTTAATCACCAAGTTTAGTGGCATCAGTGTATTATGCTTCAAGAGACTATTAGCCGTTAGAATATAGAGTTGACTTGTTTTCTTTTAATGATACTTGGTATCATGGTCTAGAGGAATAACGTAGAGTAATTGATATCTTGAAGATTAGGACAAGACCTTCGCGCTTCGCGCATGATCATATTTTTCCGACAATTTGAAGCACATAATTCCATATTTTAACAGTATAATGTTGTATGAAATTATTATTATTATTTTGTTTTGATAATAAATTTTGTATGAGATTGAGGAATAACTAATAGTCTAATGTTGTTGATTTTGTCCTGAAGATTATGGAATGTGTGTTAGTTGTATAACTAATTTTTTATGATGAAATTTTTAGGTTGGTTAGTAATATATATTTATTTTTTATGGCTTGTAAGGAAATTTATTATTTTAAACATTAGCCTATTAAATAATATATTATTCTTATTTGAGATAGGCGGTAATCTATTTTATCAATATATTTGTATACTAAAACAATGTACTTTATGCTTTTATTAACGATGCTAGTATTACAAAGCCTAACACTAGTGATGATACATTTAAGTTGTAGGGTATCGTTAATTCCATGTTGGTGGCGTGAAACTTTAGTGTGGTTGACCTGACGCTATGAAATTCTGTAACACCCATGAGTTAAAAGCAGTAAGGCTTACTACTTAATTTTAATGAGAAGGACATGGTGGCAGAGTGAGACTTCAAAATATTGGGAATACTTTACCAAACGAAATTGTGGAACTAAATTGCCAGATAGGTCTTTTTCACCAATCACTATAGTGGAGGAATAAAATAAGAATTACAGGGGAAGCTTTGGTTTAAAAATAGAGATATGAGATAGCTTTGACTATCTTATGCTTACTAGATTCTTATTTACAAATCACAAGGAGTCATGTGCAAGGATTCATAAGCGTTGGATCCTAAGTTTGCAAGACATCGATTTTATGAACTAATTTGACCCTAAAGTTATGCAATGCATCTCCTGTTTGAAAAACAAAAAACTCTACAATGTTAGCATAAAGATGTTTGACTAATGATTGATCAAATTTCTTATTTCGGTTAGACTACTCATGATACAGGTTTCTCCTAGATTAGAGAGAAACACATTTTATCTATTTGATATAAACGATAACGGATGAAAAGGAAAATGTTAGGTTTCAACCAAAACTAATCCACCACGATCTACTTATCCGGAAACTTTTATTCAAGGACGGTGGAGACTTCAAGGACGGCAGAGACGAGTCTGATGAGATGTAGGGTGGAGACGATGACGAAAAGGACTGGGTTTCCTATTCTCAAGAGGATTACATAGAGAGTAGAAGACGCACATGGATGATTACTGATCAGTATGATTTGGAGAAGATGAGAAACGCATTGAAATCTAGTGAAGACCCATTAAAGATGTGGCACGGTCGAGATTTTATATAAATAAAGTGAAATTTCGTCTTCAAAAGTTAACCTCCTCGTATATATCGCCATAGAAGAACCTAACTCAAGGAACTGAAGAATAAAGGAGAGGAAAAATATGTGACTTGGTCACTTATTATTCCAAAAAGTAAATGATGTTATTGACTAAAAAAAAGTTGTTCACGTGATTCTCTAAGGGGAGAGAGGAACTTTCTTATTAAATATATAGATTTTAGTTATAATTTAAAGATTCATTTAAAGGACTTGTTTCAGTTTAATAAAGCTAAATTTCCCATAAACTTTTAAGCTATGTTTTAACAAATAACAAGTTGTATCAGAGTAGTTATCCAATTCACAACAAACTCGATACATAAACACGAGAATGAGCGACAAGGAATTGGGTATTCCTAAATTGATTGTAACTATGAGCATTAGACAATGCTAATAGAGAATATTCTAAGATCCAAGAAGTGGTGGGAACTTGTAGAAACTGGAATAACAAGACCATAAAGAAATGTGATTTTTACAGGACCACAAAGAACTGAGTTGGCAGAGATGACTTTGAAGAACTTTAAAATTACTTGTTTGCCTCAACTGATAAGAACGTACTTAAAACAATAGCCAAGAAGAATATCTCAAAGGATATGTGGATTCAAGGAAAGCTAAGTACCAAGGTAATCCAAGAGTTCGTTTGCACAATTTCATAGACTTAGAAGAGTCTTTGAAGTTTTGGAAATGAAGGATGAAGACACAATCACTTATTACATTCCATAAGAAATAGTAGTAGCAAACAACATGTGTAGTCTAAGAGAGGACATGTTGGGTTCTAAGATTGTGGAGAAAATTTTGATAACATTTGTAGAAAGATTCACATATGTGATAGGTGCAATTGAAGAATCAAGGACATTCAGGTACTCTCAATGGATGAACTAAAAATTTCACCATTGGTTCATGAACAAAACATATATGAAAAGATATGTGATAAAAGAGCATGTTTTGAAGGTTGAAAGCCACAAGAGATACAAAGGAGGAAAAGGTAGAGGTGGAGGAATGTATTACCAAGGAAGATGAGGCAGAGGTCGAGGCCAAGAATTTGATAAAAGTAAAGTTGAGTGCTTTAAGTGCCATAAGTTGGGACACTTTAAGATTGACTGCCCAAGTTGGGAAAGGAATGCAAACTATGTTGAACTTTAAGAAGATGTAATGTAAATGGCATACACTGAGTCGTTTATGGGATAGACTAGGTATGTGGCACATTGATTCAGGATGCATCAAGCATATGTGCGGGATAAAGGAGTGGTTCACGAAGTTTGACATATCTTTCGTGAAAATGTCAAACTTGGTGACAACAGAAGAATGGTGGTTCAAGGAATAGGAAGTGTCTTCTTGAAAATATGGGCTAAATCAAGTTACCTCTTCTATCTACAATGTGCCATGTTTGAAAACAAACTTGTTGAGTATAGAAAAAATGCAACAAAGGGAGATGAAAAATTGAAAATCATCATAGAAGATGATGTATGCAAAATTTGGCACAAGCAACAAGAGGGATATTGTGATGCCCAATGTCCACAAACATGTTGTTTGCTATAACTGCATCAGTACTTGATAAATCATTAACAAAGGAGACAAAATGTTTACAAGTGAAAAATGAGAAGGACATTGTCATGTGGCACAAAATATTTGGTCACTTAATTCACCATGGGTTGCAAAAGCTTGGGGAAAAAAGAAATTGTTTTAAAGTTGCCAAATATCAAACATAAAGAAAGGTGTGTGAGGTATGCTTAAAGCGAAAACAGGTGAAGGCTAAGATTCCTAAGGCAAGCAATTGGAGAGCTAGTCGAAGGCTAGAATTAGTTCACTGTGATCTTTGTGGTCTACTGACACCAACATCAGAAAGTGGAAAAGATATATTATCATTTTTATTGATGACTATAGTAGAAAATGTGATCTTCTACAGAAATCAGAAGCTTTCAAATACTTCAAGGAATTCAAGGTGGTTGCTGAGACAGAGACAAAAAAAGCTTGTGTGCCTGAGAACATGCAGAGGAGGAGAGTACATTCAAAGGTCATAGGCATTTCAAGACTTTTATATAGAGCATGTTATAAAGAGGAAACTCACTACAGCCTATACACCGTAGAAAAGTGGTGTTGTTGAGAGGAAGATCATAAGTATATTCAATATGACTAGGTGTATGTTGATTAGAACGAAAGTACTACATCACTACTGACCTGAAGCATTGTAGTATGCAATGCATATTCTAAAAAAAAAGTTCTACCATATTTTTGGACGATCTTACACCAACAGAGATATGAAGTCTATACAAACCCTCGGTAGAGCATCTCATTATATTTAAATGTGTGACCTTTGCTCTGATTCCATACAAGAGAAGAATCCAACTATAAGAGAAAAACATAAAATGTGTTATGCTTGGAGTTAGCAAAAAAATTAAAGGTGTATCGTCTTTGTGTACCAACTACAAAGAGAATCATAATAAGAAAGATGTTGTGTTTAATGAAACAAAATGTTGGGAGTGGGAAGAAAATCAAGATGGGAAAATGCAGTGTGTTGAATCTAGGATTGTTGATCCGAAGATTGGAGTTTGTATTCGATAAAGAGAGGTTACAATTTGGCAATGAGAGGCGCATCGACAATCCCGACGTGCTTAATGGTTTCTTACACAAAAGTTCAGTTCGTCGAAAGAGTTATGGAGAGTGGGCTTGGATCGTCGAAATGAGGTCTGACTTCTCTCTAAAGCTTTCTCTCTCTAAAAACCAACCCTCTTCTGCTTTGGGGTTGCTCTCTATTTATACTTGTATCGTCATCATTACGAGTGACTAGGTGCACTATTGTGCACTATTGTGCTGGTGATGCCATGCGCCTCGTCGAGTCACCCAATTGGGCCTTCACCTCGTCGTCCTTCTTCGCGGGCCCGATTTTATTAGGCGTGGGGAGCTTGGGCCCATATCCCACAATAAGTCCCCCCCCCAGTTCGGCGAGACCAACACATGTGCAGATCGCGGGACACAGAGTCATATTGGGTCCAATTTCACCAGGTTGCGCCTTTGTCTACCTCGTCATCATCCAGAAGCAGCATGTGAAGATGAGCTGGCACTGCTAACGGTTGGCGCTAGGATCGAGGATGGTTGGCTTCGTGGGGAAGTTTCTTCCTTCCGGTCACTCGTCTTTCTGCTGGTTCGTCTGCCGGTAATTCCTTTGGTTGCTTCTTCGTCTCCCGGTAGAGTGTGACCAGTACGTTTCATCTTCCGGTCATTTCTCTATATATACCCCTTTGCTTCTTCTCTGTTCTCACTTTGCATTTTTGACTAAGGTACATTCTTTGCTCTCCCTTCTCTCTACCCTCTCTTTCTAGCTTTCTTTAACATCTCCCGAATCGACGCAATGGGTTGCGATCTTATGAATCTGGATGTTGGTAGTAGTACGAGTGTGTCTGAAGAGGCGTCGTCGAGTTAGCCCATCGAATCTTCTGCGGGTGAATCAGTTCGTCAAACCAACCCTACGACAAGCACTTCATCGGACGGAGCCGAAGTCGCAAGATCCGAGAGGGATGCGTCGGAGCGACATATTAAGGTTGCGAGTAGGATGACCTCTCTTATTGATCATATCGATGCAATTCTGTTGTCGATAAGAAAAGAGTCACGAGACAACGCCGCGCAAGACGATTCAATGGACATGATCCCCTTAACTGTCAGGACAAAAGTACTTGCGGAGAGACGTGCTGGGACACGAACCTCCAAGCCTTTGAAGAGGATCCCTGCAAGTGGGGGTGCGACGCAAAGTACGACAACACCCACTCTAGAGTCGTTCGTCCCTCGATCGGACGGGATGGTTCGTCTGCTCTTCCTCCTTCAGACATCAACGACATGACCAGAGTTGTATCCTCGATTATGACCAAAGCGCGCCTCGGGAAAATGTTGATAAAGTGCGGGTTTACCGATCCCAATCTCGTATTCCGGGTTCCGAGCCTGAAGGAGAGACCGTGGGATCCTCCGCAGGGTTACTTTACCGTCTTCGAGGATTATTTTGCTTGTGCTCTTCTATGGTTTCTGATTCCAAAGGTCTTCGTCTCCTATTGCGCGAAGCGCCGAATGAATATTTTGCAGCATACGGTCGCGTCTATTCGGACTTTGGTGGGGATGCTGGTCTTGGCGGCTGAGGTTGGTGTCGATGTTTGTAGCGCGTTTTTTGCTAACGCGACGAGGTTCTCTACTTGCACAAGAGTAGTAGACAAAGTTCGTTATCTTCGTGAAGATATGGGATTGGCAGCGTCGATGGTTCTTCGTGAAGGTCAACGACGCATCTATGCGGTTATGTGCCTACAATTATTCCATGAGATAGAATATGCGCGTTGGTAAAGCTTCATGTTATCTTCGTGTTTTCCTTAGTTCGTACTAATACGTTCGTCCTTTGCTTGCAGATCGTCCTTTGCCCATCAAGAAATATTCTCCCAGGTTTTTGATAACATCAGGACGATCCAAGCCTTAGGACTGACGCTATGGAAATATATTACTCGAGAGAAGATCAATCAGCGTCGACCTATCTTTGCTAAAGGTGTGTTCCATTACTGCGTTTGTTAGAATTATTCGCTTTGCGCTGTTATTAATTTGCTCTTGATTGGGACCGCTGTCCGGTATCCCGGAAATCACAAATGTCATCATCTTTTGTTGAGGATTTGAGAGCTACGGCTCTGAAGAAACAGGCTGAAGTTGCGGCCAAGTTGTTGCGAACAGTGGTGGTTCCTGAGGCGATTGAAGATGCTGAAAACTGTAGAGGAGGACCCCGCGGTGGAGAAGGAGAAAACTGTCAAGGAGGCTGTCGTGACCGCCTTATCTGAGAAGGCAGCTGGGAAGAGGATTCTCCAAGCTTCACCTAAAAGGAAACGGACTGCAGCTGACGAGGTGAAGAGGCAGAAGAGAGCCTTCAACGCGATGTTGATAATCAAAGAGCCGACTGACGCTCCTCCGCTGAATGAGGTGCCAAACGAGCCGCTCCCTGTTGCGAATACTGAGGCTGCTGTCAACGAGCCTCGGATAGAAGAACGTTCTATCGTTCAGGTCGATACGCACGGGAGTCAAGAGACTGGGGACACGGGCGGGGAGAGTGGCTCCAAAGGTACAGGAGACGAGGCTTTGGATCATGGTGGATCGCGCTTTTTGGAGAATGCTGAGAAGCTTCCTTTCAGTTTCCATTATAACGATGTGTTCAAAATGCACGAGGATCCTATCGCTTGTGGGAAGCTCGTCAGCCAATTGATCCCTTTTGCTGCTCCCGATCCGTCGACTACGCAGGATAGGTCGAACAAGATATTCGACAAGTTATCCTCGTCTTATATTAGGGTAAGTTTTCTTGTAAGGCTATTTGTTCGTCAACCTGTACTAATTTGCCTTGTTTGCGCAGACTGGACAAATGGAGAACCACATGTTCAGGTGGTTTAAGGCGAAGGTGCGACTCGCTCGTGAGGCCGCTATAGCTTCTCGTGAGAACGCGGATAAGTACATTGCGTTGTATCGGGGTAAGAAGGAGGCGTCAAAGAAGCTGGTCGAGGTTGGTAAGACGCTTGAGGCGCAAGCGGCTGACGCGTATACAATGGCCGAGAGAGCTAATTCAACCATGAAGGCTGTCGAGGCGGAATGTAAGGTGTTGAGGGCTGAGAGGGATGGCTTTTCTGTGCGCAACGAGGGGCTTGAGCGCGAAGTGAAAAGGTTTAGTGATGCGAATCGTGTGCTCGCCACTCGATATGACGATGCGAACAAGGAGAGGTCGCATGTGGTTAGGAAACTTGATCGCTTGGTTAAGGAGGATGTTGCTAAGGCTGAGGAAACTTGGGTCGTGTCTGTTGACGCACAGTTTTTGAAAGTGCGCTGATACTTAGATGGATAGCGTGAGGCGCGTCCACTAGATGAGGCCATTGCCTGTTATACGAAGGCCAGCAAGATTTTTAGTATGGTGGTCGATTTCGACGGTACGGTCCCGGATTTTCTTTGTGAATCTCTTGCGGAGAAACTTAAAGAGAAGCAAGAGGCCAGAGAGCTGATTGAGGTCGAAGACCTTACTGCGGAGGATCTTGTATGCCCGTCTAGGCGACCAGAAGAGGTCGTTCAGGCGCTCGATGATCAAGGCTCGTCAATTCATCCTACTAGGGCGAATGACGAGGGTGAAAATGATGGTGCGGCTTAGTGTTCTTGTTTGTGGTTGTCTTTTCTTTGTTGTTTTCTTGTTTTTTTTGTTTTCTTGTTTTTTTTGTTCTTTAATTTTGTTTCCTGGCATTTTGGTCGCGGTCGCGGTTTGTAAAGACTTGTTTTTTTAATAGTATTTCATGCTTTTGACTTATAGCGCTTTCTGTTGAGTTTCGTTTGATTGCGGCCATACGTGTCTTTTAACTTGGTGCGAGGCTGCGTTAGCCTCGGCTTATCCATTTGTTCCATTTCGTCGATGATCTAGCGAGTCTGGGCTCGGCTTATTAGGTGATCATCACTTGCTGGAACGTGCGAGCCTCCAGCTTGGCTTTTCAGGTGCAAGTATAATTGCGTAGTGGTTCAATATTCCCATAGTGATCGTTTAGCTAGAACGTCACTACGAGCACGGGGCTCGGCTTTGTTTGATTTCTATTTTACGAGGGTTACCTCGGCGAGACTACGCATGGCTTTGTTTGATTTTTTTTTACGAGGGTTACCTCGGCGAGACTGGGCTAGGCTTTGTTTGGTTTTGTTTTTACGAGGGTTACCTCGGCGAGACAAGGCTCGGCTTTGCTTTATTTCGCACAGTCTGATATGAATTGGAGTTTATTATAAACGAAGGGTAATGAGGACGTCTATTCCCCCTCCCCCCCTAAAAGAAATTTTTTTTTCATAGCTGGACCCTTATTTCGGGTTGCCTACGTACCCATTATATAGGGATCAAGCCATCTGTAGTTCTAGATGCGGCCATACCTGATTCAGTAGTGGTAGAGTTTGAGGTGATGTGCATTCCAGGAGTGCGGCTGCATTGTTTCGTGTAAGTCGGCTAGCTGATAGACGCTTAGTTTAACGATCTTTGTTATTTGGTAGGGGCCTTCCCATCTCACGCCGAGCTTGCCTGCTCTGTACTCTTTTGTGTTGTCGAAAATGTGACGCAAAACCAGATCTCCTTCGCCGAACCGCCGCACGTGCACGTGTTTGTTGTAATAATGCACCGCAGCTTGTTGATAATTCTGGATGCGCAGTAGCGCTTTGTCACGGCTCTCCTCAGCTTCGTCTAAACGATTGTGCAGCGTTGCGTCGTTTGTGTCGGTGTTCTCGGGGAACTTCAGTCTTCTGAGGCTATATACGTTGACTTCGAAAGGTACCCTGGCTTCGATGCCGTGAGCAAGAGAGAATGGAGTTAGATTTTTCGCCCTTCTAGGTGTTGTTCGGTGAGACCAGAGGACCCCGTCAAGCTCGTCGGCCCAAAGACCCTTTTTCTTCTCTAGTCGCTTCTTCAAACCGTTGACGATGGTCTTGTTGGTTGCTTCGGCTTGGCCATTCCCTTGTGGGTATCGGAGCGTCGAGTGGCTTGATATACTTGTATTTTCACTCGTTTTTAGCCCTTTTTCCGGATCCATTTAGGT
>OVBE01003999.1:0-25241 GCA_900406425.1 Iberis pinnata | reverse complement strand
TTATACCAAAATTTATATTTTTTGTACTCTATAAACAGACATTTGTTTCTTTTATTTGGACACCGAACAAAACACGATTTTTATGACGTATGTACACGACACTTTGTTTACATAAAGCTAATTATTCAGCGTACACAATGATTATTTAGTTCATGTACAACATCGTGTATCATTCATCATGTGTACAACGTCACGTACATGATGCTTGTGTGTACAACCTCGCATATCATGTCACATGTGTATAGCGTTCCATACACAATGTTTTGTACATAATGATTGAGTACATCATGTTAATTATTATATGTACACAATGATGATGCAGTATGTGTACAACGTCGTGTATCATACAACATGTGTATAGCGTTACGTACACAATGAGTGTACACAATGCTTGTGTATATAATGCAACATGTATATAATGTCATGTACACAATGGCGAATCTAGAGCACTTTTACAGTTGCGCACAGTTAACATAATAATCCGAACATGAAGATATAATCTATACTTTATGGATATTTTAATAAATTTTAATTAAATACTAAGTGAATTTTTAAAAATTTATGGGGCGCATGCACCCTTATCGAAGCATATAGATTCACCCCTGCATGTATACAATGAGTGTTTGTGTACATCATGCAACATGTGTATAGCATCACGTAGATTATGAGTGTACACAATGTTTGTGTACATCATGCTAATTATTAGATGTACACAAAGATAATGCAATCTATGTACAACGTCGTGTACAATAACGTATATAAATTGCATGATCAACATCTTCAAATGGATTAGCATTGTGTACACAGAATACTAAAATAATGTTTAAATATTAAGAGAAGAGTTTCATTGAAAGATAATACAAAAAATATATTTAAAAAATTGCGTGTCCAAATTAAACAAAATATGTGTTTATTTATAGAGTATATAAAATTAAAAATTTTGGTATAATTTTTAGTTTTTTTGAATATATACTATCAACTAATTGGTTTTAAAGATTGAATATAAAAAAAAAGTCAAAATCTGACACATATCACAAGAGAAAAAAGATAGAGTGTAATTATATAGAAAAATAAAGATATTTCATTACCAAAGTGCACCAACGGGGGACCCATCAAGTCAAATGGTGAATCAAGTGAACCACCTAAATAATGTTAAAATTTTAAATTCATACCAATGCTAAGAAAAAAATGTTGCATAGTTGGTAAGTTATGTCTATTTCAACCACTTCATCACAGTTCAGTTCCCACCAAGTTCATTTATTTATTTTATTTTCAAAAATTAATATTTTAACTAGGTGTGGGTTTCGTCTTACAGTTTGGTTTTTCAGTTTTATAAAATCTTAAATCGTTTAAACTCATTTGAAATATGGTTTGATTCGGTTTTGGTTTGGTTTGGATTTTTTTTATATTGTTTTTCGTTTAAAAGTCATTAAAATGTATATAAATAGTAATTTCTTTGATCTTACTTGTTTAGTATGTAAAATATATACATTTTACTCATACATAAAACTATAAAAAAATTATAAAAGTACAATTTTTTTGTATTTTTAATTCATTTGGTTTTGGTTTTGTCAATTAACCAAAAACGGTTTTGTTTCGGTCCGATTTTGGGTTATGTTTTATGGTTTTATAAATAATAAAACCTAATTTTTTGAAAATAATTCAGTTATGTTTTGGTTTCACTTTTTCCATTCGGTTCAGTCCGTTTTATGTTCCAATTTATTTTTCCACCCCTAATTTTGACGCATTAAAAAAATTTCTGGGACCGCCACTTAATAGCACTAAGTTACTCAAAGTAAAAATATTTTTCCAAAATACACCTTCATGAAATTTACCATTTTTATCGATGTTTCCATATTTAGATGATCGTATATTTGCACGAAAGTCCCACAATTATGAATTATAAAGAGAAATACCATTGTATAACCCAGAATATACATATATTTGCAAATCCAACATCTACACATAAACTTTTTATCTCTCTCTCGTGTAAATATACAATATTGTGGATATTGACCCTCTCGTCTCTCTCTTTTTTATTTTTATTTAAATGATTCAGAAATTCTACTCCTTTTCCTATTTTTGCTAATTAAATCATATAAATTTATATAATAAAACACAAAATTTTACCTAAAAACAAATATTTTTTTCTATATCTAACATGATTAAAATTATATAATACAAATTTTTTTTTTGCCTAATTTGATTATTATTTTTTGCTAGTCTACTTTTTTTGTAATCTTACTTATTTTTGGGGTCTAAATTTAGAGTTTATAATTTATATTTTGGGGTTTAAGCTATATATTTTTGACTTTAGAGTTTATATTTTGGGGTTTTGAGTTTGTATTTTGGGGTTTTAGGTTTATACTTTGGGGTTTATGATTTATATTTTTGGATTTTGAGTTTATATCTTAGAGTTTTGGGTTTATATTTTGGGGGTTTTAGGTTTATATTTGGGGTTTTAGGTTTATATTTTGGGGTTTAGTATTTATATTTTGGGGTTTTGGGTTTATATTTTGGAGATTTTGGTTTTTATTTTGAAATTTTAGGTTTAAATTTTGGGGTTTTGGGTTTATATACATTAATAGTCCGAATAATTATTTTAAGTTGTCCAATTATTTATGGGTTCACATTTCTTTAAAACGCAAATTTAATGTTCACAATCTAACAAATATATGTCCGTTCTAAATAATTTTTATCATGTTAGATGCAGAAAAATATATTTTTAAGATAACATTTTTTAATTTTATATTATTTTAATTGCAAAAAGATCAAAGGTTTGGAGAAAAAAAAACTTGGGAAAAAGAGAGACAAATGTGACAACGCGTGGATAGTTCAGCTATTTTGCAGAGCACATGATAAAATGTATAGTTTAAATATTGAATAAGTGTAATGTTTAAAAAACTAATAATATATTTAAATGGTTACATTCCTAATTTTGATCCTTTTTTTGTCAACATATTATATTAGATTAAATAAGATACAATCCTAATTTTGATCCTAAATTTGATTATTCATGCAATTGACTTAATTATAAACTGTTTTTGTGTGTACTTCTAGTAAGTTTAGAGTATATATTAAGGCAATGAATGATGGCCTTACAATTGCGTTTTTCAAAGACAGTTTCTACAAAACCGCAAAACACTGCCATTCAACATTTTTTAGTAACAATTTTGGTTTTAGAAAAGTAAGTAATAATTGCAATAACACATATTTCAATGCAGAAAAATGTAAAATGCACTTATAGGTGGTGATTGGTATGTGTTGTGGATTTATATTTTTTGCTGTAGAAAGTTAGTTGTAGGAATTATTGTTGTAGCTTTTATTTTTTTTATGTAAGATTTTGGCTTTAGAAATCTTGGTTGTAGGTTTTTTAAATAAAATTATAATTGGAAAATATCAGTGCTGTATGATATTTTTGCTTTGCAGAGCTAAAAAATATGCAAAGCTTTAATACTAGTGCTCTGGACTTTTGCTCTGCAGAGCCAAAAAATAAATTAAATAAAATATATTGCTTTAGAAATCAAAAATCTCTACAGAATTTGATTAATGAAAACTTAATGCTTTAGAAATCAATATGGCTGCGGAGATTTTAAAGCACTTACCAATCACTACCATAATTTTGATACAAGATGGATGTAACGGTTTATAAAAAAACGCATTTGAAAATTGTTTTTTAATAACTAATTTTTTTACAAATAATAACATGATAAAAACAAACTTTTTGTAATAACTTAAGTCTTTTATTAATAACAAACTTTTCTTACAAACAATTTGAAAGAATTGTATTGAACTGACCTGGCCGAATTAGAGAACGTCCACACTATATAGTACACAAAATTATAGATAAATGAGAATATTTATGTATTTGTACATTTCTTAATCGAACCAAAAACTGAAATGAACCCAACTAGAATTGAATTACAAAATTAGTCGAATGAATATCAAAATCTATTATCCAAATAAAGTGGTACAAAATCTGAATCGAACTAAAATTTTAGAAGTTCAAAAAAATAAGTAATATTTTCATTAATATATAAACAATACAATTACCTATATTTAAATTTTACAATATTATTTAAAAACATAAACATTATTCCGCACTGCTAATTTTTATTCACTATTCAAACTTTATTCCGCACTGCTAATTTTATTATCACTGCAATTGTCTTGCACCACTAATTATTTTTCATGCATCGCACTTTATCGTACTGTCCCGCTTATAATTTTTGTCCCGTATCGTTTAATTTTTGTTATCTTTCTGATCTTAAAAATTTAGTTTCCACATGATTTATTTTTCCACTCTTTTATTTTTAACTCAAAATGATCAAATCTGCCTATGCACTTCTTATGATGTCTCTCTTTCTCTCTTTAGGATTCCAAAATTTCTCAAAGTTAAAAGACAAATAATTATAGATAAAAAAATCCTAAAATATGTTATATATAAGCTCAAATATTATATTTTATAAATAAGTTTTGCTTACAGAACCCAATTTTTTTAAAAAAAAACTTTTCAGTCTCTAAAAATCGGTTTTGGTTTGGGTGTTACAAACTTACAATTACAAATTGACATACAGTGACCAAAAAAGAAAAAAGAAAAAAGAAACAACAGAAAACAACGTGGAGAGACAAGTTCACCACTTTCGCTCCTTTTTCCCTGCTACTTACTTACTGGATCGATCGAATCGATCAAATCAAAAACTCAATCATCATCTTCTTCAGTCCCCGATTCAGATTCAATCTTCTCTGATCACTCTTCATTCAACAATGTCTGCGGATCCTAACCCTACGAAATTCCCTGTCCTCTCTTACGTCTTAGGTCGTCTCCCTTCTTTCACTGGCAAATCATCTTCCCCTTCTTCCTCCTCCTCCTCCTCCGTTCCCGCCTTCGATGTCGAGCAACCACCATCTTCGAGTCAGTCGATTGAGATTGTCACTCAGATGCCTCATTTAACACAACCGCATGTTCTTGCTTCTATGACTACCGCCATCTCTGATGTTGCTGAGACTCGATCTATCCTCCGAACCCTAGGACCTAGACCCGATCATGAGACTGTTGACAAGGCCCGTGAAAAGCTCTCGGAAATCGATTCGTTTTTATCCGAATCATTCGAGGACATCTCGCTTAACGATGCGGCGGCGAAGGGTGAGCAGAGAAGGCAAGAGATAGATCAGGAGAAGACATGGTGTGAGTCGATTTTGAAACTGGATGATGTTCACGCTTCGTACGAGAAGCTATTGAAGGAAGCAGAAGAGAGACTAGTGAGGATTTACGAATCCGCCGAGAAGAACGCGGCGGCGGATAAGCAGACCTTCGCCGAGGTGGAAGTCAATGAGGAAGTTGTAGGTATACTGCAACACGCGTCAGCTAATCCAGTGGATCGAGTGGATTTGTCTGGGAGGAAGCTGAGATTGCTCCCTGAAGCTTTTGGCAAGATTCAAGGGTTGCTTGTCCTCAACCTTTCCAACAATCAGCTTGAGGTTAGTTCTAATTGCTAAATTGTTGCTTATATGGTTCACTCTCCCATATAGTTAAGCTGATTTTACCCAACCTTGATTCTCATTGATGTGATATTGTGAGTCTGAATCTGTTCCTGGCATGTTTAGGCTCCAAAAGATGCAACCTTTAGTTTTTTTTTTTTTTTGACAACGATGCAACCTTTAGTTTAGAATTTAGAACTTGAGAGATTTGGTAATCTTTAGTGGTGAACATTATACAATGGTTTATGAGCAGTCTCTTTAGTAAAAGATTTATGAGCGGTCTCTTTAGTAAAAGATAATAAAGAGCGATCACAAGAATGCTTGTAGAGTTGACGAACAATGTCTAGTGTGATTCAAAAAGATTTTGTATCAGTGATGTTCTAGTCTGTTGTGATTTGAAGAGATTCTAAATATGAGTGTGGTTGTTTAGGTTTTGCATCTGATGCAGATTAAAGAGATTGTGCAGTTGCTTGTTTTGGTTCTGCATCTTTGAAATTGCCTGTATTACAACAGTCTTCAAAAGGAATAGGAGTCTTAGAATATCGAAAAACTGTGTAGTTATTGAACGAGAAACTGCAGATTATATATTTACTGTGCTATGGCTGAATGGGTTAATTCACATTTTGCAAGTGATTGCTGCTGATCTCTGTGCTATAGATCTTTTCTTAATTGTCTTGAGATAAAATTTTCGATGCTTAGCCGCATAACTTTTTCTTGATTTCTTAGTGATTCGTAGTAAATATTATTTGTTGTAACCTGACCGAAGTTTATATACAACAGGCAATTCCTGATTCAATAGCTGGATTACAAAGTCTTGTTGAACTGGATGTTTCCACGAATAATCTAGAGACATTACCTGATTCTATCGGTTTACTGACGAAACTGAAGATCCTGAATGTTTCGACCAACAAGCTCACCGCCTTGCCTGATTCCATCTGCCGTTGTGGGTAAGTAATATATTATAAGTCTACATTGTTGAGTTTGATAATGAATCAATTTTGAACCACTTTTACATCAAAATCTCAGGTCGTTGGTTATCTTAGATGTGAGCTTTAACCATCTCACCTACCTACCAACCAACATAGGATTTGAGCTAGTGAATCTAGAAAAGCTCCTGATCCAATATAACAAGATCCGTTCCTTGCCTAGCAGTATAGGCGAAATGAGATCCCTAAAGTATCTCGATGCTCATTTTAACGAATTACACGGCCTTCCTAATTCTTTTATATTGCTTACAAGACTAGAGTACTTAAACCTAAGCAGTAACTTCAGTGATCTCAAAGATCTCCCTTTTTCATTTGGTGACCTCATAAGCCTCCAAGAACTCGACTTGAGTAACAACCAAATCCATACCCTCCCAGACACTTTTGGCACGCTCGAAAGCCTGACCAAACTGAATCTTGAACAGAACCCGCTAGTGATTCCACCCGAGGAAGTGGTAAAGGAAGGTGTAGATGCTGTGAAGATGTATATGATTAAGAGAAGGATCACTTTACTGGAAGAAGAAGAGAAGAGGAAAATGGAGGAAGAGATGGAGCAGGCAAACGCTGGGTGGCTCACACGAACCACGTCTAAGCTAAAAGCATATGTTACTGATGTTTCTGAGTACCTCGGACCGAAATCTCCTCGAGACCCTTATCTTGAGAGGGAGCTATGAGATGACTTTGGCTTGAAGAATGGTTAATCCAAAGAGGTTGTTTTCTCCTTTTGGATGGTTTTGTCTAATTTTTCTTCTCTCTTACAGAATATAATGAAGTGTTTTGCTTCGTTACTGTTGTCTTTTGTGATTCTTTCTGATGGGAAATGCCTGTCATTTTACTTCGGTTCAAACTTGAGACTCTTTTGGTGATTGTATCAAATCATGTGCCCTACCAATAAAATAAATTCTTTTTTTCAAAATATTGATTTATATATTTCTTGTTGAGAACATTTCACTTTTATTTTGAATATTTCAAACAAGAAAACCCATTTTTGGTAAGAAAACCGTCATTTTGTTGATTTTCACTTCATTCTGGTATATTATAAACATTTAGTGAGCTTATTTGGATCCAAAATTGAGCTTACAATTTCCATTTATAAAATATTTCTTTTGTATGTGGAAGTAGCCAAATGATTTATAATCAAACTTTATAATGTGGGTAAACACAGTTATGTGGAATCAAATTTTGATAAAAAAATTATAAAACTAGAACTATTTGACCATAACTAATTCTCTTTATATTTTAATTTTAGCTAAATAATATTCTCTTCCCTCTGTTTTTAAATAATTATCGTTTTAGTTATTATTTTTTATTACAAAAAATATTGTTTTAGGTTTTCAATACATAAATTTAATAAGTTAATTTAAAATACTTCTCTGACCAATAAAATAATTATATAATTTTTTTATTGGTTAATTTAGAATACTTAATATTATTTATATAAAAAAATTTATCCGTGTAAAAAATGTAAAGTGATAATATTTAAAAGATGGAGGGTGTATTTATATAGTTTACTATGATAAATGATGATGTTAAAATACCAAATAACTGGTTGGATCTTGAACTGACTCAACCCACGTTTGGCCTTTAATCATGAGGGGTGAATTTCGTACGAGTTGCTTATAAATAAATGTCAGTTTATTATTATTAAATAGGTTCGTGGAACAATGCATGCCCATGAGTCCATGACCACGAACTCATATTTACCAAATCAATCAGATTCATATCGTATATTTCATAATAATCAAAGAGGGAAGAAGTCATAACTTTATATAAGTCAAACGTTCCTTTCCTTCGTTCATACATATCTTACACTTTGATTATTATTCGAGGAATCTATTAACTCCATTTAATTAATTTTTATAAAATATGGAAAATGTATTATGAATGCATTTATTGAAGAATTAAAATTACGGAAACTGAAATCTTTTGAGAGCTTATATATAAAAAAAACTCATGAACTGATGAGAAACAAATCGTAACATTTTCATTTTTAAAATCTAATAAAACTCTCTCATTGACCTTCTTCTTCTTCTTCTCCATTTGAAGTTTCTCTTTCTGGATTTCACCATTCTCCTTGTGTTTTTTTGTTGTCTTCGTGACCTAATTTTGATTCTATCCATGGAATAAACTTCACGCGTTGAATCTGTGTTCGAAGATCTCCTTCTTCCGACGGAAAGTTCGATTGGGGGTTTAATTTCGAGAACTCTCCCAATTTCGTGGAATTTTTTGTTGGAGTTTTTGGATTGTTCTCAATTAGATCGGTGTTTTTAGATGATGAAGATGGCTACTAATGGCCGGTTTTTCACAATCGGGCTCGTCGCGTCTTGGTATTCTTCGAATATCGGAGTTCTTTTGCTTAACAAATACTTGCTAAGTAACTATGGATTCAAGTATCCGATCTTCCTCACTATGTGTCATATGACGGCGTGTTCTCTTCTTAGTTACGTCGCCATTGCTTGGATGAAGATGGTCCCTATGCAAACGATTCGATCCAGAGTTCAGTTTCTTAAGATCTCAGCACTTAGTCTCGTTTTCTGTGTGTCGGTGGTTTTCGGAAACATCTCCCTCCGGTTTCTTCCTGTATCGTTTAACCAAGCGATCGGCGCCACGACACCGTTTTTCACCGCCGTGTTCGCTTACCTGATAACGCTTAAGAGGGAAGCTTGGTTGACTTATATCACTCTCATACCCGTCGTTACTGGTGTTGTCATTGCTAGTGGGGTAACTATTTTTACCTCAAATTGTGCTCTTACTTCTGTATTTTTGATTTAGATTATGGATCATTAGATTGGTTCTGATCCAATTTGCCACAATATGTTAGTATCAAGGTGGAATGTGTTGTTATGATTGATGAAATATGTAGCTTTAAGGAGTTGAAATGTGAAGTAGAAGCTTAAATGAGAGATGGATTTTACAGTTTTGAAGTGCCTTAGGAATAGAAATTCATATTTAGATGTTAATAGAAACTGCTGATTTCTGTTAGGTTGTTTACTTTATTTAGAAGAGAAGCTATTTGTTTATGTGTGCAGATTATGCTTCTTCTTGGATCTATTTGATTCATTCAGAGCTTCATTTACTATATTGATTTGACTCTGTAATCTGATTTTCCTCTATTGTCGTGTATTGTTAGGGTGAACCAAGTTTCCACCTATTTGGATTCATTATGTGCATTGCAGCCACAGCTGCAAGAGCACTTAAATCAGTGCTTCAAGGAATTTTGCTAACTTCAGAAGGGTAAGCGATAACAGCATCTTTTGCAGATCTATCAGCTAAAGTTGTATATTTGAGAAGTTTGTATTGTTTGCTGAAAATATTTACTGGATTTGTTTGAAGGGAAAAGCTAAACTCCATGAACCTCCTCCTTTACATGGCTCCTATAGCTGTTGTTTTCCTTCTTCCTGCTACCCTTATCATGGAGAAAAACGTTGTTGGCATTACAATTGCACTTGCTAGAGACGATTTTAGAATCGTTTGGTATCTGCTATTCAATTCAGCACTCGCTTATTTCGTCAACTTGACCAATTTCTTAGTCACGAAACATACCAGTGCTCTGACTCTGCAGGTAAACTACACATCTCTTCTATACACATTAACACTTTTTTCTCTACAGCCCTTTTTTGTCTGAGACCCACCACTTGTGATGAACTTAGAAGTAAGTGATGAACTTCTCTATGATAGGTGCTAGGAAATGCCAAAGGTGCAGTAGCAGTGGTGGTTTCGATTCTAATATTCAGGAATCCTGTGTCAGTAACTGGAATGTTAGGTTACTCGCTCACGGTCTGTGGAGTAATCCTTTACAGTGAAGCCAAGAAACGAAGCAAATGAAAGAAACCTTCATTTTAATTGTTTGGTCCATCAGGTAAACACAGTACAGTTACTTCTCTGTGAAATCTTATGGAGCATCTTTGGACCAAAAGCAAATGATGTCTAAAGCAACACCAAAGGATTAAGAGTACCAAAAGCAATCATTTCAAAGAGTAACTTTTGTTCCTTTGTTCTATTTTGTTATGTGATTTTGTACTTTCTTTTGTCGTAGGTTGTTCTAAGAGTAACTTCGATTTAGCTTCGTTTTTTTTTATAATTTGTTGTCGATTCTTTTGCATCTAGTTTTGTGATAATATCACAGTGATATCAACATTTTACAACAGTGATTAATTAATGGGAAAGGAGAAAGCTATATTTGGTTCAATTTTTTATATGGTTTGCCATAACTCTTAGTAAACTAAAATTAGTAATTACTAAACCAAATTATACTTTTAATCACTATATGAGATTTTTTAAAAATACAATAAACATTAGTTAGTTGATAAATTATTAAATTCATAAATTAATAATATATATTTTTAAAATTAGAACTTGTAGTATGTCATTTTGAGTTTAAAAAGTAGCATATCGCCTATAATTTGGTTAACTATTTATATTTTAATTTTTAAAGTGCATCACAATATTTTATTTTTTCCATTTGTTATTCATTATCATCGTCTTTGTTAAACTCATTTATCAATAGAAGCAATATAATGGTAAATTCATTAAAAAAATTCAAATTCTTAAAAGAAATTATCGAAAAATATATATAAAAAACTAAATAAATCACCAAACCAAACAATAAAACAAGTTATGAAACCATGAAAACTTAATAGAAATATAAATAAAGTAACAAAAATATGAATCATAAGCTCTTGGAGACAAAAGAGAGAAACTATAAGACAACAAGAAAAGAAAAAAAAAAAGGCTTTTGATCGAGTTCCAAATGTTATTGAACAGCAAGCAGTTTAAACATATACCATATTTGCATAATCATAAACTTTTGTTTGAATTCATTATCTTCTATAACTTGTCTAAATTTGTATTTTGGTGAACATTTTTATTGTGAGTTTGCTGTTGAACCTGTTTGAATAGAGATCAAACCAATTGTTTACATAATAAAATTGAATAAAGATCAAACCAATTGTCCCAATAAAATTGAATAAAGATCAAACCAATTGTTTACATAACCAAAAACTTAACCTTTTTAAAAACAAATGGAAAAATCAAACAGACTAAAACGCAACAACGGAGATTAATGTTATCCTCTGTTGAAAAAATCCTTCAACCATGAAGAAGCTCCATCTGCAACATATGAAAGCAATCTACCATTTCTAATAACATTTTGAGCTATCTTGAAAGTCCCTCTATTACAGTTGTTGGGTTTGGTATCAGAATCATCTTCGGTTTAGAACAGATTAATTTTGGATCTAGTTCGAGTTAATTTCATATTCAGTTTAAACCAAATAGCAGCTGGTTTTGCTGATTTGATTTTGGTTATATGAGGTTAATGGCATACGACATCGGTTTTGCACTTGATTATCTGTTTCTTTAGTTAAAACAGAATAACAGACTTTGTTTGTGCCGTTGAAGGTAGTTATCGCCAGAGCTGGTGTATAAAAGGGAAGTTGGAGTTTCTGATCAGTGGGTTGCGATTTTGGGCTGGGTAAATTGGTGAGTGAATCAATTGTTTGAGAGGTGTGAGAAATTGGAAAACACTTGAGCTGATTTTCTAGTGAGAGAGTGAGCTTGTGAGAGTGTAATTTTCTCTCAATCTATCTCTGTAAATCCAGTGTTGTATGATGATCTTTTCACTATTGGATTCTGAGGGAAACCTCGGCCAGATGTAGGCTTCATTTGAGCCGAACTGGTTAAATTTCTGGTGTTCTTGCATTTCGTTTTGATTCAATCTTGAACTAAGAATTGATGTGCATTAGACTCTAGGGTGCATTGTGAAGTGATCTCAAATCGGTTGTATCACAGTGGTTTTGATAAGATCTTAGTTACAAGAAGTGATATCAGAGTTCCAGGTTCAGTTACTTGAGGTCTTACAGAATCTAAACTCGCAATGTCTTCTTCAAGAATCCATATGGAGAAGTTTAATGGTACAATCAATTACAATCCGTGGAAGGAGAAACTGCTAGCTCAAATGGAAATCCTAGGTTGGATGGAATCTCTCAAGATCCAGGAACAAGAAGAATCAAAGAAAGATTCCCCTTCAACGAAAGATGATTCTTCTGAAGATAGCTCAGAGAAGCCAGCAAACTCAAAGTCAAAATCCATAGAGAAAGAGCTATAAATAGCTGAGAAACAAAGGAAGGTACGTAGCACTCTCATCCTAAGTGTCACAGATCAAGTCCTTAGGAAAATTATTAAGGAGACAACTCCCGGTGGAATGTTAAGAGTATTAGATGCTATGTACATGTCAAAATCATTGCCTAATAGAATGTACTTGAAGCAGAAGTTGTATGGTTTCAAGATAAATGAATTTGTTTCTATTGAACAAAATATTGATGAGTTCTTGCGAGTAATCACAAATCTTGGAAATGTGAAAGTAACAGTTACAGATGAGGATATGGCAATCCTATTGCTTATGTCATTGCCAAAGCAATTTGATCATTTAAGGAATACTTTGAAGTATGGAAAGGTTACACTAACATTTGATGAAGTGATTAATGCCATTAATTCAAAACAACTTGAATTGGGAGCAAATACAAAAGCTACAAAACCTCAATTTGAAAGTTTGTATGTTAATAATGCTCAAAAGGCAAGAACTCAAGGCAAAGATTCAAACAACAAAGGAAAAGGCAAGGCAAAGACTAAGTCCAAAGAGAAAGGGACCTTAACATGTTGGACTTGTGGAGAAGAATGACTTTTCAAAAGAAATTGTCCAAAGAAAGGAGCTAAAAATAATCAAGGAAAGAAAACAACATGTGTATCCTCTGCAGTGACATGCATAGAGTTCATAGAAGCTCTTATGATCACTGAGGTTAACACGGCTGAGAATGTTGATTTCAATGAAATTTGGATACTGGATACAACTTGTACAAACCAGATGACTCACAAAAAAGAGTGGCTTACAAAATTGAATGAGTATGATGCAGGTACAGTGAGAATGACAAACGGGAGTTTGTCATCTGTAAAAGGCATAGGAACCATTCACTTAAAGAACACAGATGGAAGTGTGGTATCAGTAAAAGGGGTAAGGTTTGTACAATATTTTAGCCAAAACTTGCTCTCATTAGGAACCCTTGAAAGCCAAAGATGTTCCTGTAGTTCTAAAAATGGCATCTTAAGCATCAAGAAAGGATGTAGAACTATTATAAAAGCTAAAAGGAATGGAAAACTGTATCATTTTATGGGACATACACACACTGGTGAAAGTAATGCAGCATCTACTCAGGTTGATTCCAACTTGTGGCATTGTAGGCTGGGACATGTCAGTCAGAGAAGCCTTGATACCCTGATAAAGAAAGGTTACATCGAGAAACAAAAGGATATGAATCAGAAGCTATGTGAAAGTTGCATATATGGGAAGGCTACCAGAACAATTTTTGGAGAAGGTAAACACACCAGTAAACAATACCTAGAGTATATACATAAAGACCTTTGGGGTTTCCCAAACATACCAGAATCACTTAGCAAATGCCATTATTTTTTGAGCATCATAGATGATTTCTCCAGGATGAGATGGGTCTATTTCTTGAAAACCAAAGATCAAGCTCTTGAGAAGTTCATTGACTGGAAAAGTTTAGTTGAAAATCAGTCAGAATTGAAGGTAAAGAAGTTGAGAAGAAACAATGGTCTGGAATTCTGCAACTATGAATTTGACAAATTCTGCAGTGATCAAGGGATAGCAAGGCATAAAACTATTCCTTACACCCCTTAACAAAATGGGGGTGGTAGAAAGGATGAATAGAAAAATCTTGGAGGGGGTCAGAAGCATATTAAGTGATTCAGGGTTACCTAGGGTCTTATGGGCAGAAGAAGTTAACATTGTTGTGTATTTGATCAACAAGCTTCCTGCCAAATTAATTGGAGATCAAATACCAGATGAAGTGTGGTCAAAATCTGCTCCAATATACAGTCATTTAAAGAGTTCTGGATGCATAGGTTACTTCCATACAGATGAAGGGAAATTACAACCTCGAGCAAGAAACGGGATTTTCATTGGTTACCCAACTGGAGTAAAAGGATACAAAGTGTGGCCTCTAGACGATAAGAAGTGCTTAGTGTCAAGAAATGTTATCTTCAATGAGCAAGAAAAATACAAGAGTCTGTTAAAGGAACCTGAAACAAGGAATAATATTGAATTTTTTGACATTATACTGGGTATCACTGATTCATCTGTGTGTATTACAAGAAATGATCAGGAGGACTTATCAGCCTCAAATGATCAGGTAGAACTGGAAATAGAAACTTATGAATCAAGAGAAGAAAATGAGAATAACCAGTCTATCTCAGAAACAGAACTACGGAGCTACAAATTAGCTAAAGACGGTTGAATGAGAGATGTAAGGCCACCTAAGAGGTTTGAAGATTTTGTTAATATGGCATGTGAAGTGGCTGATGATATTTATGCGTGTGAACCAGTAAGCTTTACAGATGCTATGAAAGACTGAAAATAGTGACAAATGGAAGAAAGCTTCAGATTAAGAAATGGATTCTTTATACAAGAACTTCACTTGGAATCTGGTCCAATTGCCAAAGAACAGGAAAGTTATAGGGTGTAAATGGATCTTCAAACTCAAACAAGGGATTCATGGAGTGGAAGAGCCTAGGTGCAAGGCAGATTAGTGGCAAAAGGCTTTTCTCAAAAGGAAGGCCTAGACTACAATGAAATATTTTTTTTGTTGTAAATCATGTCTCAATCAGGTATCTCATGTCAATTGTGGTAAATGAAGACCTCGAGCTTGAAAAATTAGATGTAAAAATAGTTTTTTACATAGATATTTATAAGAGCAAATCTTTATGAGCCAACCAGAAGGCTATGAAGTGAAAGCCAAAGATAATTGGGTGTGTCTTCTTAAGAAGTCTCTATATGGACTCAAGCAAAGTCCTAGATAGTAGAACCAAAAATTCAACAGTTTTATGATTGAAATTTGGTTCAGGAGAAGCATGTTTGACAATTGTGTTTACATAAAGAGAATGAATGATGTTCACATTCATCTATTCTTTATGTAGATGATATGCTTGTGGTTAGCAAGAACAAACAGATGATTGAAGCACTAAATGAACAGTTGCGAACAAAGTTTGATATGAAGGATTTGGGTGCAGTAAGGAAGATTCTTGGTATAGACATAATTAGAGACATAGTAAATGGTACATTGAAACTGTCTCAAGCTAACTATATGAAGAAAGTTTTAAGAACTTTCAGAATGGAAGAATCAAAGGGTGTTCATATACCATTGGGGGTTCATTTCAAATTGAGAGCAGCAGATGAGGATCAACTTGAACATGACTTAGAGTTTATGAAGGATGTGCCCTATTGTAATGCAGTTGGCAGCTTAATATATGGGATGCTTGGTACAAGACTAGATCTTTCCTATCCAGTGGGCATGATTAGCAGATACATGAGTAAGCTTGTCAAGGTTCACTAGAATGCGGTTAAATGGGTACTCAGATAAGTGAGAGGATCAGTTGAAACTTGTCTATTGTTCACAAAAGGTTCAGATTTCAAGATATATGGGTTTTCTGATGCTGATTTTGCAGCAGATCTTGACAAAAGGAGATCAATTACAGGGTTCAGTTTTATCTCAGGGAATTGTGTCATTAGCTGGAAATCTACATTGAAAAAAGTGGTAGCTTTTTCAACTACAGAATCTGAATACATTGCTTTAACAGAGGCATCTAAAGAAGCAAAGTGGCTAAGAGGTCTAAGTGAAGAGTTTGGTTATCTTCAAGACTCTGTGGAGATGTTTTGTGACTCTCAGAGTGCTTTGGCTCTAGCAAAGAATAATGTTCATCACGAGAGAACCAAACACATGGCAAAAAAATGCATAGCGACTGATGATAATCCTACTGATATATTCACCAAGGTACTGTCAATTAGTAGATTCAAGTATTTCTTGGGTTTACTAGGTGTTTCCTCCAACTGAGATGAAACAGGATCCGAGGCTTGGGATTCAATTAGTGAGAAGGAAGTATTCTGCACCAAGGAGAAGTTTGTGGGTTTGGTATCAGAATCATCTTCGGTTTAGAACAGATTGATTTTAGATCTGGTTCGAGTTAAATTCAGATTCGGTTTAAATCAAGTAGCAGTTGGTTTAGCTGATTTTATTGTGGTTATCTGAGGTTAAGGGCATATGATGTTGGTTTTTCACTTGATCATTTGTTTCTTCAGTTAAAATAGAATAACAAATTTTTTTGTGCCGTTGAAGGTAGTTATCGCCAAAGCTGCCGTATAAAAGGGAAACTGTAGTTTCTGATCAGTAAGTTGCGAGTTTGGGCTGGATAAATTGGTGAGTGAATTAATTGTTTTAGAGGTGTGAGAAATTGGGAAACGCTTGAGCTGATTTTCGGGTGAGAGAGTGAGCTTGTGAAAGTGTAATTTTCTCTGAATCTATCTCTGTAAATCCAGCGTTGTATGATGATCTTTTCACTAGTGGATTCCGAGGGAAACCTCGACCAGATGTAGGCTTCATTTGAGTCGAACTGGTTAAATTTTTCTGGTGTTCTTGCTTTTCATTTTTGATTCAATCTTGAACTAAGAATTGATGTGCGTTAGACTCTAAGTTGCATTGTGAAGTGATCTCAAATCGGTTGTATCATAGTGGTTTTGATAAGATCTTAGTTACAAGAACAATATTTTTCTTCAAACTGTATACACCAATGCTCTTTGTTCTTTGTAAAATTCAAAAGTTGAGCCTAAGAAACCGAGCCAAGCAGGATAATCATTTGGACTATGGAAAGCTTTGATTATATCTAATGAGGAGCAACTTAACACCACTCTTTGATAATGTAGACTATGCATACTTTCAAGTGCCACTCCCAAGTTTTGAATTTGGCTTCAACAAGAGATAAAACATTAGAATAGGCTCGACGACGGTGAATTAAAACTTCGCCCTAATACGTACAACTCATGCTACTCCCGAAAATGATTGCGATTGGGACCAGGAAAAGTTGAAATTGCATTTAAATTCTCCTACCATCGGTGCCTGCCATACCTTAGATACAGTCTCTGTTACTATTAGCTCCTGGTTAGAGTCAATTTGCCGAGATTGAGCTGCAAACCATTGGTTTATACCTCCCAAAGCCAGATTAACCATATCACGTGATGAAGCGTGAGCACCATCAATGTTACAGTTTTATCACAATTGCCATAATATCCAAGAAGAAACATGTTGTTGTTCTTTTGAAAGTGACTGATTAAGTTTAGGCCTGAAGATATAGTCCATGTTTGTATAAATCTAAGAGCAAAACCCATCATAAGGATGAAGAATACCAACTAGCACCCAGACTTTTCTTGAAAACAAACATTGGAACAAAACATGATTGGTGGTTTCATCTTCGCTGCATAGTAAGCAACCATAAGATACTTTTATACCTCTGGTTTTAAGTCTTTGAATCACTGCCAGAGCTCAACTTAAAATGCACCAAACAAAATGGTGAAGCTTAAAAAATCCTTTAATATTCCAACAATCTTCATATAAAGCTCAGCCTCATTATAAATCTCTTGATGTCTTAACCGACTCCCCAAACAATAAGCTGATTTGACTGAAAATTTCCCATCTCTAGAGTAGCGTCACACGAAAACATCAGTCTTACCTAGGACTGGTCTAGCTAGCAAATAATATTCACATCAACAGGAGTAAAAACCTCTCGTACTTCATGCATATTCCATCCACGATTTCGTGTTTCAATGAGTGAGTGCATTGTGAAGGTTAATTGGTTGTTTTCTTCTAATAGACCTTCAAGGTTTTTTATCCCATAACCAATTATCACACCACATATTAGTGTTCCTTCCATCACCAATAAATCTTCTCAAAATTTGCACTATTAGCTCTCTCCCAAATAAGATACTACGCCATATGTGGGAGGGCATGCTACCTAGAACAGCATTAAGGATACTGTCGTTCAGAAAGTACTTACTTTTAAAAACCTGTACAAATAGACTAGTAGGTTCCATCAACAGTCGCCAAAATTATTTTGCCAAAATAGCTTGATTGAAGACATTTAAATCTCTAAAGCCAATACCACCAAGATTTTTCGGCAATGAAAATTTCTCCAGGTAAACCAAACATGATAAACGAAAACCAAACCGAATAACAAACTGAACCAAACCGAACAAACCGAATGTCCACCCCTACCGATAAAGTCTCTTGTAAATACGTATTTTTTCTCTCTGGAGATGTAAGATAAGTGTCAATGAAATTTTTATATGAATATTGTACTACGGTTACCTGTTGTCAATGAGGTTTTTATATGAAGTGTGACTCTCGTAAATACCTATTGTCAATGAAATTTTTATATGAAGATGTAAGATTAAGATAAGTCTCTCGGTGACACTTAGACCATCTCCATTGGAGACTTTTAAATGGTTCAAAAAGTTTCTAAATCTTTAACTTGGCAAAATTAAAAAGGAAATCCATAATTATCTTAGAACTGATTCTTATACAAGTACTTTTAGAAACTCTAAAAAACTCATATGTGTCATCTTCTGAGTGGTTGAAGTTTTAAAATTTTAAAAAGAAGAAGATAAATTCTCTTTCTTTCTCTCCGTTGATAAATCTCACTTTATCTTTGTTAAGGTAATCTATGGGATCTACCAATGGATGAAGCAAAAATAAAATATGATTTTTAAGGTTCCTAGAGAAAAATAAAAAATATTAAGTATAAGTTAAGAAATCCATTTGGAAATCTAGCAATGGAGATAGTCTTATATTTATAAAATTCTCTTTTTGTGTTGAGGGATATTAGAGCAAGTCCAATGGTGGTGTTTAAAAGGTGTGTAAAGGGTTGCTTAGAGTGTTTAGGGTAATTATATAAATCATAAATAATTTTTTGGTTTAGGATCGAAGCTTACAGAAGCATTTTAAAAACTTCTTAAGGACCCCTACGTGTCACTTACAGATTGGTTCGTAATAAAAAGAAAAAAGAAATAAGTTTCGGTGGTCGATTCAGATAGGCCAAAATTAATTTTTGTCCTATTTCTCTCCTCCGACTGCGATGACGATTGGGATGGCTGCTCTTGGTGATTCCGGTGATTCGCCAGTGAAATCGAAGGCGGAGATGAGTTAAAACTCAGTGGTACCTTGGGATTTCATCTCCTAAGACGAAGGAAGCAGAAGGTGATGGTTCATTTCGGGTAAAAAGTAATCGAGTAATTTCTATGGTTTTTTGTCGATTCGTTGTACGAGGATTGTAGAGAATTGTCAATTGTAGATGTCAATGTGAAATTAGGATGATGTGAATGTGAAATTAGAATGAAAATTTTAGATGTTAATGTTTAATTAGAATGGTGAATGTAAAATCAACAAACTTTTTTCTTTTTATACAAATTAGAATGAAGATTCCTTAATTAAGCACTTGTGGTTTATCTACAAGTGAGAGTGCTTAGAATAAAATTTAAATGCAAAAAGTTGTAAAAGATCTCTTAGACCACCTCCAACGGTGATCTTTGTGGGATNTGATTTTTTTGGGATCCTTAACCAAAAAAAAAAAAAAAAATTCTAAAGTAAATGAAAATGAGAAGCATCGATTCTTCTTGGAGGACTTTTAGCATCGGTGCTTCTCTGCCACGTGTTGACATGAGGTTGGGTGAGTTTTTTTCAGCTGTCGAGTGGTGCTTTTTTTTTTAGATTCATGGTTTTTCGTAGGGTTGTGAAAAAAAAAAAATCAAAACGTTTTTCGAACTGTACCAAAAATTTCACGAACCTAACCAAGCTATGTAGAAAAAACTGATTGGCACAAAAAAAATTTTAATTTCGGTTCTCGGTTCGGTAAGATAACCGATCGGTTTATTTATTATTATTTTTTTGAAAAAACCTGAAAAATGATAATAGCTAAAAAAAACCAAAAATAACTGAAAACTAACCGAATAAACCGAACTTCAAAAAAAAAACCGAACCTAAAAAACCAAAAATCGATCTTTCAGGTATTCGGTTCCGCTTCTTTGGATCCTAAATTCTAATACCCAATCGGTATTTTTTTAATATTCAGTTCGGTTCCAGGTCAGTTCTTCTCGGTTCCGGGTCGGCTCGATTACATGTTAAAGGAACCATAATATACCCGAAATTTTTGGTTGTAAGTCGGTTCCGAGTATTTCAGACCCGAAATACCAAAAAAAATATCTGAAATTTTTGGTTATATGTCGGTTCATTTTCTTAATTATATGCATTTCATGTATGTTTCAATTTTAATTATTTGTAATATTAAAATAAAATATTTTTTAAAAAAATTAAGAACCCATAAAAGTTCTACAATTGAAAGACACATTTTGATAAATGTGATTAGAGTTTATTTATCTATTAAAATACTATTAAAAACTTCTTAAGCATCCCATGATGAGTATAATTGTTAGAGGTGCTCTTAAGCACTTCACCGTTAAAAATGCTCTTAAATCTTTGGTTTCTTTTGCGTCTTACCAAATTCTCATAAATATAAGTGTCAATGAGATTTCATACTCCTTCCGTCATAATATTTGTTGTTTTAGAAAAAAAAATTTGTTTCAAATTAATTGTTGTTTTCACTTTTCAATATAAAATTTAATGTATATTTATGTTTTGTGACCCTGTATATTTTGTAGAATGATTTATTATTGATTGGTTTGTTTTAAAATGAAACTTTTATCTTAGAAACTTTAAAATTAGATAATTTTTTTAATATTTGTGTAGAAACCTCAAACACATATATGAGGAGAATGAATATAGTACGGTTACCATAGATTAAACATTAAACTTTGAGATAATTAAATATCCCTCAACATAAAAAGAGAAGAAGTAATTGTACACGTGTCATTCTGGAATTTGTAACACAAAATATTCCACAAAATAAAATAAAATAAAAAAAGCAAATATTTTAATTTATTTTTCTTGAATTCTGTTAACTATTTAATGACAAAATTCGGCTTCAACAATTCGTCTTTCCCTCCATAACTCTGAGCATAAAGTGTCACCATTTTTCTATTTCTTGAATCTTTGAGATTGAAAACTTCTTTTCTTCTCTAATGGATCCCAAAGACAAAGACAAAGAAATCCAACCACCAGAGACTAACGCCACCGATATCTGTCCATCGTTCGGCAGCGTTTACTGGCCACACGAAGAACTTCTCTTTTCACCTTTCCGCGTCAAACAACATCATCAACCGCCTTTAGTGCGAGTGACTAACGCCACCAATATAATGAGTCCTCAACATCATGAACCGCTTCAGCAACCAACTCCACCGCCGTTAGTGGGACCTCAACAGCAACAGCAACAGCAACAGGTGAAGAAGAAGCGAGGAAGGCCAAGAAAATACGGTCCTGACGGTGAACTCATTGAGCCTAAACGTAGCCAAGGTAGTCAATATCATTAATTATCATGATATCCCAGGAAATTAAAGATTGAATCTTTAACACATTTTGTTGACTAACAGAACCAGTGTTGATACCTCATATCATTGAAGTAAAGATAGGAGAGGTAAACAAGATTAGTAATTTTAAAAATCTTAATTAGAGCAGCTAGCTAGCTAGTACGCAGTAATAAAGATGATCTTGTTGCTGAAATCAGGACATAAATTCGAAGGTGTTGGAATTTGCGGGTGAAGAGCCACGAACCTTCTGTATTTTATCTGGAACTGGTGCAGTTTCAGATCATAATCACTCTCTTGGTTTAAAGGTGTTAATAGTTTCTTCTTTATTTCGCAGTCTTAGTGTGATCTTTACTAATTGGGATTTTTTTTCTTGCAGGGAGTACGGTACAATATCCTTAATCTCCGAGGCTCTTTTACGAATAAAGTTGTAAAGGGATCAACGCAAATAAGTGGTCAACTGAATGTGGCTTTGGAGGGACCTGATGGCAAGGTCGTAGGTGGGAATGTTGTGGGTCCACTAATAGCTGCAACACAAGTCCAGGTACCTTACCTGGATTGGAATCTGTATAATATTAAGTTATAAAGTTGGTTTGATTCTTATTATGGTTTGGAATCTGTATATATAGGTCATCGTAGGAAGCTTTGTTACAACACCAAATAGTGGCGACAAGGATGAGGGAGTGAATCCTCAAGCTGCATCAGCACTGGCTAATACGTCCAACTCTCAGCAATCATCAAGCAAGTTAACAGATGATAATGATACTCAACAACCAATGTAATAGATGTAGGTTTTGGGTTAGACTTTAGATAAGATGTTAAGGTTCTTGTCATGTTTTTTCTTTAGTTTACATTGGTTTTTTTAGTGATTACTTTGGTTTCTTGCTTCTTTTGCTGTGATTTGCTTCTTTTGCTGTGATGTTTATAGGGCCGGATCTGGGCACAGCGAAATTAAACATTCGCCTATAGCCCCCGTTTTTATAAGTTCGATCTCATATTTTATAGGCTCCAAAATTTTAAAAATTTTATAAATATAGTGGTCCCAAAAAAATATATATGAAATACTACCCTCAATTTTTTAAATTTTGTTTTAAACCCCAAAATTTCAAAACCGGCCCTGATGTTGATAAAATGTCTCTCTTCAAGCATTTACTCAAATAGTTCCTTCTAGTAGTGAACTCGCCTTTGATGTTTAGAGCAAGTCCAATGGAGTTGCTTAATGTATTTTAAAGGGATCCTTTAGTATTTAAAAGTGTATTAAAGTAATTAAATAAATAAAAAGGGTATTAAAACTAAGGGTTGATGCTTAGAGAAGGACTTTAAGCAATTCATTAAGCAATTGGTGCTTATGACATGTGTTGGTTGGTTTATTATTTTTTATTTTTGTAAATTGATTGGTTTTTTTTTAGATTTATTATTTTTTGTAGGATTGTGAAAGAAAACCGAACCGAGTTTTTCGAATTGAACCGAAGATTCACGAACCGAACCGACCGATGTAGATGACACAAAAAGAATTTTCAATTTCGGTTCTCGGTTCGGTTCGATAACAAATCGGTTTATTTATTTTATTTTTTGAAAAAACAGATAATAACCGGTTTTCGGATCCTAAATTCTAATATCCAATGATACTTTTCTAATATTCGGTTCGGTTCTGGGTCGGTTTGGTTCCATGTTAAAGGAACAAGAAAATACCCAAAATTTTTTGTTCTAAGTCGGTTCCGAGTATTTCAGACCCGAGATACCAAAAAATATCCAAAATTTTTGGTTCTATGTCGGTTTATTTTCTTACTTATATGCATTTCATGTTTGTTTCAACATTAATTATTTGTGATATGTAAATATAATGTTTAAACAAATTAAAAGTGTATAAATTGAAATGTAAAAAACAAAAAGACAAAAAAAAAATTTAAACATCACAAGTATCTTAACCATTGAAAGCAATAAAATTAAAATCTTACCAAAAGTTTCTTATCCATTAAATTTAATAAAGTTGCTTAAGAACTCTCCAAATAATGCTGAATTTTTGTGCAGGTGACAATTGTGTTTTTGGTAAATAACAATAATACGTACAAATTAACAAGTACTATTTTAGAAATAAATAAAAAGAAAAGGTACTTTAGAGTACCTCAATTGTTAAAATCATAGTCATTCTCATTCATCATGATAATCACTGTGTAGTATCTAGTCGAACTAGAGTCTAGTGATGTCTCACACGTCTCTTGGACCGCTACACTAGAGAAGCGACTGCAACGATCTTTCCTTTTCTTTTATTTATAGGTTATGAATGGCCAACATAGTGCGAAGAATATATTTGTAATTATGCAGTAGATTGTATATAAATAAAAGTATCTCCATTAATAGAACCTCATATAGGGTTCTTAAGGTTTTTTTGTAATTATATTTTGAATTAAGAACCCTAAATTGTGATTTAACATTTTTTGCATCTATTGGTAGAACTCCATATTCTTACATCTATTGGTTTTTGTTCTTAGAAGAAAGAGAGAGTTGTAACTTTTTATTTTTATTCATAAAAAAATCAACCAATGAAAAAGTGACACACGTGAGGTTATTAGAACATCTTCATCGTTGTTTCTTAGGAGTTTCTTAGGAAGTTTTTAATCTTAAACTTGATTAAATTCAAAGATAAAGAGGTTAATTAACAAGATGCCAATCTTAATTAATAAACTTTCAGAAATTGAAGACTTGGGTGCATGTCGAGCTCTCATTGGTTTTGGTTTTTTAACTTTTTTCTTTTTTTTCTCTCATTATCTGTGACAAAAAGAAAAGAAAAAAAACATCAGATGATGTCTTCTTCCTCGATCGCTGTCACCCTCTTCGACTTTCGGGTGAATCTCTGGCTCAAAAAACCTCCATCGATGTCTTCTTCTTCTTCCTTCGCCATTGTTAATCGGAGGTAAATGGAACATATTCAAATACTTCTTCGCGATTAGAGTAACATTGATGTCTCGGGTTGGATTTTGACAAAATCAAACTCTTTGGTTATGTGTATATAAATTGTTAGGCTATAGGTTAATTGGTGCTATTTCTACAGCGAAGATTAGTATTGACTACTGTTAGTTGTTTATGGATTTGTGCAGAGATGATAGAGCTAAAACGATTTGTGCGGAGATGATGGAGCAACATAAAACCAGGTACTACGTAATTGTTAGTGGTTAGATTAAAATTATTACTAGATTCGCTAGGAGTAGTGATGACTCTGAATTTTCATGGATTTTACATATCAATTAGCATCAATAATGAGGTCTGNACATCACATTTATGGTTGATTTCATTGAGTTTAGGATTTTTAGGACTTTTGCATTAGAATTTTCATATGCACGCATTTTGGAGATTTTTAAGGACTTTCAGGAGTTTTCGGGAAGGATTTGTGAAATTTCAGAAAAGCGGCACTTAATATTGAATGGAGCAGCACTTAGCATGGAATGGACTGGATCTACCTTAGG
>OVBE01003998.1:0-25243 GCA_900406425.1 Iberis pinnata | reverse complement strand
ATCTTTTACACCACCTTCTACTGCGAATTAGGAGAAGACTTCTTCATCAAAGTTGTATAAAATTGAATCATATTTCCAAAGACCTATCACATGCCATCATATCTTCAAAGACGAGAGAGTTATGGCCTCCGAAGTTCATAGCGGTTTGGTGCATCGGTTTCGCCAAACCGGTACTTAAATTTGCGTTTTCCAGGAGCATGCACCGGTCATCACATCTTCGGTCAAGGCTGACCGATACCGACAAAAAGTCAACATTTTCAACATTTTTTCAAGTCTTGACCCATTTTCAATGGGTCAGCAATCGTAATCCGCATCCTAAATCTGAACAGCCAGCGTCTTTGATCATACATCCTGGCCCCTTCCAACATGAGCTTTGAAATCAGATCAGCACAAAGGTCGTTGTCACCAACCATTGAAACTTTTCGCTTGTAGGAGAATTTGAAGGAGAAACCCCCAGAGTCATGCAACCCTAGTGGGGAAATTTCTAGAGAGCGGCTTTTTTCTCTGGCTTCTTATCCGAAGGGGTCTTCATATGCCGAATGTTGCGACAAACAGGAGGCAGATGAGCGGAGGTCCCAACAGTGCCAACAGTCTTACCATGTTGCGAACCACTCCTGGAAGAGTCAGAAACCTCGATCATCTCAACATCCTCGATGGATTTCTCCTAGGGAGCCGTGACCGCCAACGTTTTGGGAGGATCCCCATAACCTGAACCACCCTTGATGTTTTTGTTCTTGCTAGCCTCACAATAGGATTTTGATTCCCTCATTTTTCCAGAAACAGAAGGATTAAGAGACAGAGTATCTGCAAAAGAAAACTACAAGTCGTCAATATACTTTACCCCATCAGTTGAAAGAAAGGTACACACCCTTAATCTAGCTACGTGAGGAAGATTCAAAAAGCGGTGTTAGAAGAAATCAAGTATGGAGAATTCTTTCCTTGATAAACATATTCCAATTGTTCAAAGATTTTTCTCCAAAAGATCACGGTTCTTTTGATAATCCGAGCTAGGATCCTCCACAGACGTCAGATGAGGAACTAAAATATCAAACGGAAAAACAATTGATCAGTAAACTTCAAAACCATAAAGACACCAAGAAAATTATTTTCTCACCTTAAGCACTCAAACACCAAACTCGACAAAGAGAATGTGTCAAAAAGCCCAAGGGCTGCACACCAATCAATCGAGACCACTAAGATTGCAAATCTGCATGACACTTTGTCTTGAAAGATACATTGTTGATTTCTAGGAATAAATAAACCTGGTCCTAGTCGGTCTCCTCCTTAGGCGCATTGTCTGAAGTGAATCCGTGATTTGGCTTGTTCATAATGTACCAGAGACCACCTTTTGGACCTCTCTTGATATGAAAAATTTCTTCAAGCATATCACAACCCTAATTCAAACCTATTTTTCCGAGCTTGAATCTTCAAGAATATTGCATGACGAACTCCTTTTGGCATCAGTTAGCTCAAGGCCATCCTGCAGAGGTGGAGATACCGAACCAACAACTCTGGGACTGGAAATTGGAGTTTGCATGTCTTGAAAAATATTTCGTAGACCGTAACAAACATAGGGGGAGGAGAGTCCGGGAATTGGCTATGTCGAGGAATGAGATATTGAATATTTTTGGGGAAATTAAACAACTCCCAAATCAGTGGCATCGACGCCGCAGTAAACAAGGTGTCAGAAAAAGACATTATGACCGTGGCGGCGACAACCCTCAATTTCCTATAGAAATCTGCCGGAGATGCAACCCCAACACTAGTAGTGTATAATGAAGAAGAACTCTTGCTTCTGAAGCAGATGAAACGATGACTAACCATCCTTAGGATGCAAATTTCAAAAACAAGAAACGACAAAGAAGAAATTAAAAGAAAAGGGAACAAGATTGGAAAACAAAAAGCTCAAACCCTATAACAATGAAACTTATAAATTTCTTTTACCTTATCGCGTGGAGGAAGAAAGAGATAGCAGTTGAAACGAGAGTGGAGAGGGGCAGTTTTCACAAGGTGGACAAAAAGTGACTACATTGAGAATAATGAACTGCCTATTGTAGGCATAATGATATCTTTTCCAAATTTCAAAATTAAGATAAAACCTGCAGGCGCCAAGGGATAACGCCCGAGAATATTAAGATTCCTAACCAAAAAAATATCAAATCGAGAATAGATCAATTAAAATTCTAACAGTCGATCCAATGTTGAAAATTAAGTGTATCACGAAGGATCTTATCTTCTCCATGCTATTTTTTAGTCTGTAACAGTAAGTGTTCCATTGATAATTTAGTCATTCAAGGTCTTTTAGCTCGAAATCCTACTGCGAATCCACCACCTGAGTGTTTGGAGATCACCCAACTCTTCAGATTCGTTGGAAGACCTAGGGGATAATCTGTTGGTGTCAAAACACCCCTCAGCAAGATTTCGCTTTATTATGAAGTTATGGCATAGAACACTCCGTACGTAATGATCTCAGAAGGATTCACCAAAAGAATATTCTACCTAGGGATAATCAGAGAACATCGGAGCACTCAGTATCAGCCATGATGCAGGTGGACCGAAAGATGGCTTGATCATGAAAGGATTGAGTAAAAACCGTCTTGATTTTCCTGGGATACGCCTAAATCGTGGAGTTGTAGGAAGTTTCGTTGAGCAAGAATATCAGAACTGAAGCCCGAAGTATCTGGAAGCCCCAACAAAAATCGGACGTGACCCGAGTAGTATAGAAGGAAAGAGAGAAAAAGAAAGGTTTTTTTCACTTTTTGCGAATTAACTTGTACATGAGCTCAGATTTTTGAGCATTTCAATTATTAATACAAATTCCTCATAAAAACATTTGATAAATTTACTTTGTGGATTCTAACATCTACATTAGTTGGCGAACATAGTCATATCAGAACTCCAATGAAAAAAGATAGGGTTCCCGTTTATGAATCAGCTCGACTAATTTAATGGTTTTCATTTGTTTATGTTTTTTTGCTTTTTTGTTTGAATAATCACCTATTATAAATTGGTTCTGGTTAATTGCAATATTTTTAATTTCAGTTATCATTTTGTTTTTCTTATTTATATGATTTTCCAACTTGTGTTTGGAAAATAAAAAAATAGATAGGTTAAAAATATATTCAATTCAAACAAATAAGATTATCACAAAAATATATGATACTATATAAAAATTATAATTAGAATAAAATAAGTTAATTAATTGTTAATCAAATATTGAACATAAGCATAGTAAAATCACTACTCATAATCGTAAAATGCAATTCCTAGATCATATAATACTGAATTATTGCGGTGAGTTGGGAGAATGATCGATGCAAAATCCAAAGTTGGGAATTGACACAAAAATTCAGAGCTCTGTTAGAATAATTTTACTACGAATTTAAGATATAAGATAGCTTTGAAATTTGGATCTGCTATGGTAAGACGCTCGGACATACCAAATTTATGCGAGATAAAGAAGATAGCGTTTTAAAAGTTGAAACACTATGTAAAAATTATGTATCAATATACAATAGCAAAATTGATATACATGTTATCTTTTAATGCTATAAATACTCACATTTCTTGTAGTGATCTGTTTATTGTTGTTGGTTTTCTACATCTAAGAATTAAATTTGATTCAATGATTTTCAACTTTACTAAGTAGGGGTGGGCATTCGGGTTTCGATTCGGGTTCAGTCCGGATAATTTGGATTTCGGGTTTATGGGTTTTCGGGTCCAACTGCATAGGATCCGAATAGAAACCAAATAGATTTTAGTTCGGGTGTGGATCGGATCTATTTGGGTTTGGGTCGGATTTTGTTTTCTTACCAAAACCCGATATTGAACTAAATTTTTTTTGTTCAAAATTTTGGGTAATTCTAATTTTTGTTTTGCGTTGTGTATTTTTTGGGTAAGATGGATAATTCGGGTATTTAGGTTCCAAACTAACTAAAACCCGAATTATTCAAACAAAAAAATTCGAAATACAACCAACAACCCAAATTACCTGATAAAAATACATTCGGGTTTTGGATACCCATATGGTTTTTTGTTCAGATTCAGTTCGGGTACTCATACAAAAAACTATAAAACCCACTCTAGTTATTTTTGAAAATTTGGTTCGATTGGTTCCGGTTTGGGTAA
This sequence comes from Iberis pinnata, assembly GCA_900406425.1. NCBI lineage: Eukaryota > Viridiplantae > Streptophyta > Magnoliopsida > Brassicales > Brassicaceae > Iberis > Iberis pinnata. The sequence goes on along the minus strand of OVBE01003998.1, from coordinate 21,115 downwards.
AATGTCAAGCCCTATTACTAAGTGCTACAACAAGTATATCATATATACATTCAGGGAGTCTGTCGGACAAAATCACTTCCAAATCAATACAGATCTGGTCTAGTAGAGCCACCGCCAAATTAACTTTGCCCCGAAAGCTCCATATCTGTCATAACACCACCAACTCCAAACTCTGAAGCTCCACCGCGATTGCATGCGTCTATTAGAATAACGGAAACACTTTGGATATACCATGCATAAGATAGAAGAAAAAAACAGATTGATCAGATCTAGATCCAACCAGCTTACAAGAGCAGGATTAGTACAACGTGCATAAAGAGGGAGGATCGGATCAAGCTAATCCGACGTAAAATGGATGGAGAAGAAAAGTGTTGGAAGGAGAAATGGTAATGAAAAAATGAAAAAAGAGTAGTAAGAATATTTATAGCATCTCAGAGCTGGCGCAAAGACCAGTCAATGAGCAGACGGCGAAACGAGAGAGAGAATAGAGAAACTAGTTCGAGTTTCACTCTTTTAATAAAATATAGACCATATGGTATCGTGTGTTTATAGAGTAAATGTCAGTTTTTTTTTTTTTTGCCAACGGATATTTTATTAGATATGTAAATCTTATAAGCATGAACCGTTACTGGTGTATATTGTATTCTACCCTTCTTAGCTAGATGATCAACAATTAAGTTAAAACTTTTGGAACAAAAGCAAACTTTACTTGAGGAAAAGTTTGGATCATTTCTTGAATATTCAAAAGGAAGATGGTGAGTCCTTTGATTCTGGTTTTCCGTGTCATATGTCCAGGACCATCATGAGCTAAAGCTTCCATAAGTGATTTCCAGTGCTTCCCTTACAGCAATAAACTCTACTTCTAAATCCTATGATAATGGATCAATGGCAGAGTATCCTTGAAGTATCTTCTGATTTTATTGGTGTAACACCCATCCAATGCTAGCCTTATCATGGTTGAGAGCCAAAATCCATATGTAAAAAGCAAGCATTCAGCAGAGATAGGTTCAATTGAAGATGTAGAAATTCTCCTATTCCTCCTTGTTTCATAATTTTATAAATGCATTTGTGATCCTGTCCAACTTTTGCAATCTACAATAGCTCTGTTTATGGTGTCCAGAATAAAGTACCTATGATTTTGAAAAATAACTTCATTCCTTTGCTTCCAAATTCTCCATCATATAAAGAGAGCAAGATGATTGCCCTCTGGTTCATTTTATTCCTCTGCAAAATAACCTGTCTAACATTTGGAATTAGTGTGTTAGAGGGATGAGCATTTGAAACAAAAGGTGATGCAGGGCTCATGCTCCAAATCTCTTTCAAATGTGAATAACATGTGAATTACATCTTCATCAGCTTCCCCACATAGTTGGTAGAGACATTACAATAAGAAGGATATTTTATATCATTTCTTTTTAATATTTGTATTACTTATAAGTAATGCAACTGAAATTTATATCATTTAAATAAATGACTTAATAAGTAACGATGCAAATATTTTACATCATTTAAAAGTCAATTAACACAAATATTGTATCATTTTCATAACTGATGTTATTACAAAATGATGTTATATTTTTATAATAGTTCATAATTGATGTTATTACAAAATTATGTTACATTTATTCTGCAAAATGTCGCAAGTTACCAAACATGCTTGGAGATGGATCGGTTATCGGAATGACGAGATATACAAAAGAAAAACAAAAATGTGTTAAAATAACAAGAGTTTGGGAAGAGGGAACCAAAGTCACGCATGTTTGAAGTACTCCTCAACAGAGAAGTAGCCAGGCGACGCTTCCCATGAGCGCTTTATCGGGAGCGGAACCCTAAGCTCAACGATTCCCTGGAGTTGCATCCGGGAAAGAAGGGCCGCGACGCTTTCATTGGTTAGCCTAGACGGTCCAAATCCCGTCAAATCATCGTTGTTGTTTGTCATAGGACTGGTTCGGTCTCTCTAGTGACCCGACGACGATGACGGACCCTTGGATGGATGACCCGACCGGAACTAGGACTCTCTCTACACTTTCCAAAACAACCAGAACATTATGAGTATTTGCCCCATCGGCGCCAGATATATACATTGGATATTAATTACTAAGTTTATGTTTAATTTAATTTATTCATTTTGGTTAATTGTAAACTTGAATTTGAATATTACTTGTTTATGTTTAATTTAATTTATTCAAAATTTGTATAATATAAGAGAAAACATGTGTAGTATTACGGGTTATATACTCTAATAAACCAAAATATTTACCAAAACCACATACTTAGACCATTTCCAACAATGTTTCTTAAGGGTTTCTTAAGAATAAAATATAATAAAATGTTAAGAAACTTGGAGAGAGAAAGTCCTTAAAGTTTTTATATAAGGGTTGACTCTTGTACTATTCACACATGTTTTATTCTTGGGTTTCTTGCACTATTCACATCTTTTTAAAAATAATATTATTTTTTTTTATTAAGAAACTTTTAAGGGTTTCTCTATTGGAGATGCTCTTAGTACCTTTAAGATTTTTCATTTGATTATGGAGAGGTAAAGAGCAGGTCTTACCAAAAAAGTATAGTAGATTTCTAAATATTTATAAGCTGACCTAACATCCATCCATAGTTTGCATCAGAAGTAAGGCTTCAACTTTATAAAAAAGGGAATGCCATGGTCGAAATCTAGTATTGAATATACTGGTGATTGCGTTGGAAAAGGGAATCCACGTTGGCAGATAAGTCCTGGGCCTTTTGTTACCACCGACACACTTCTAGAGCATTTTTAAATGAATATTTCCATTCTGAAGAGTTGACAAAAAAAACCACAAACATATGTTTTGCAAATCATATATCCCACTTATGAGTATGTCATATTTTTCAAGCTAAACGATAAATATAATAGAATTTCTTTGTTTGAAAGAAAAGTTTTCGACACTAAAACACAATTGAAAATTCACGAAGCATATTTCCAACTTAGCCAAGGGTGTAAATTAAGATAGCTGGTTAAGTTTGGTTTACGTGATTTAATGTTATAGCTTTAAGCATGCATAAGCTCAAATTGGTTTATTAACTATGACATATACGTAATTTCGTTTTAACAAAAAAAGAAAGAAGACATACGTAAGTTCGAAGATGTGTCACTTAAAAAAAAGAAGACCAACTCATGGGCATGGAATACAATCTTAAACCTCCGACCATTAGCTCATCAGTTCAGTTGATGCACCATTAACTACGGACAAACATGAAAGTTCTGGTTCGATTATTAGTGTCCTCTAGGCACGCTCATTGACTATATTGGCCCATCTAGGCCCTCCTCTCTAGGGCTTAGACGTGATGCCGTGGTCAAGGACGCCTTAAATGCAGAAGGATGGATACTGCCACCACCAAGATCAGAAAGGGAAGTCCACCTAGAATGCTACTTAACGACTATAAACTTATCCCTATCTCTTGATAAATCTGATTTTTTTTACTTGGTGTTGCAGACATTGCACTTCAATTACCTACTCATCGAGACTTGCCTCGGAGGATCTTCGACCTAAAGACACAACCAAACAATGGGCAAGGATAGTCTGGTTTAAGGGCCACTCACCACGACATGCTTTCACACTCTATGTTGCAAATTTGAGATGTCTCCATACAAAAGATATATTACTTCGCTGGAGAATGCTTATTTAACCAAACCGCTGTCTTTGTTCAATTAGTGATGAATCAAGAGAATACTTATTTCTTTCTTGTCCATTTTCAACAGCAGTTTGGTTCCTCATTCTTCACAGATTAAGGCTCCACCAAGAAATCTTCCATAATTGGTATCTCATTCATCTGTCACAGCTCCCTCCCTACTTCGCAAGATTGTGCTTCATTTTTTCATCTATGCAATTTGGAGGCAGAGGAATAACTTCATCCACAATGCATAAATTTTTACTTTCACCAGCATCTTCGCATCCATAGATAGAGAAGTGAGAAATCTTATCAGAGCTCGAAGGACAAGACGAAAGTTTTGGTGTCTGATGGAAAATTGGCTTTATTGATCATTTACAAGTGAAAATTTTGATGATTGTGTAGTTTTTCTTGTTTTAATTTTTTGGGGCAAGTAACTATTGTAGGATCTTTCCTTTTTCATTTATATGATATTTACCTTCTACCAAAAAAAAAAATGTGTCACTTTAGGTTATGAGTCCGATTGGACATAATTTGCTCACCGAATACGTAAGTTCTAACAAAAATTTGCATATTCATACTGTAACTTCAATACTCATGTTAGTTGTGTTTTTTTTTTTTTTTGGACATTCGTGTTATTTGTGTTTAACGTTGTCTTAAGTAATTTGATGTTCATTAAGTAAAAAAAGGTATTGATAGTTTTAAGTGATTAGTTAATTAAGTAAGTGGTTTGTCTTATAAATCATTTAGAAAATATGATATTGTTAAATTTTTTAGTATATATTTAGTAAACTATAGATTTTTTATTTGGCTAACTGGTGTTCATTAAGGTGGAGTTGTAGTTAATAATTAAAAAATCGCTTTATATAACCTATTATACCACTCAAAGAATCCCGCATGTGAAAACCGTAGTGATCGGAAATCGAATATAGATAGCAATATATATATATATATATATATATTTATAGTTGTGAATCATTTACCACCATAGCTGGACGCTCTAGTTAATATTCACTTTTATTGACTTGTTTAATGTAATAAGTATGGTGGTTAATATTCAGTTAACTAATTTATATGGACAACCTGATAATGATATGGTTGCTAACGTATTTTTCCATGATTTCTTATCAATTTTAAAAAAATTTGTAATGTTAAAAAATAATTAAAAAACATATATTTGAGTTTTAAAATACATGTAAATCTTTTCACTTATAACTTCCATTAAAAACGAAAAAATTGGTAAGAGATTCCTAATTACATGAAGAGCACCATAGATATCAGTCTTGATTTCACTAGAGTTCAAGACATTGATCAGAGATAGTGAATCCGGCAGAAACATAACATCAAGGCGATTTAGCTCCAGGACTTTTAACATCGCTTTCTTCAAAGCTTCAGTTTCGGCGGCAAGAGCCGAGATAGCTTGAAAATTTGGCACAGAGAAGGTCCTCTATCATTAACGAAGAAGGCCCAACCGAGACCACATTTGTGAGTTAGAGGTTTAGAAGGTATTGAAAGATTATGAGAAGTATAAGAATGATAGAAAGATTATGATAATAAAGAGAATGAAGAAGATTATTGTATTGAGCTGAGAAACACAAATGAGGTTACAAGAGTTTATATAGATTATTCACAAAGTGAATTAGGTTAAACTTGCTTGGGCCTTTGGACTTTGGGATTCTTTTCAACACTCTCCCTCAAGCTTAGCCAGAGAATATATGATATGACTAAGCTTGGAACCATAATGTTACCTCATTAAAAACCTCAGCAAAGAGAACCCTGTGGGACAAAAATTTTACTGAGGGAAAAAGAGTATAAACATTCTGGCCTGGGAACAAGTACTCATGTCCTGATGGCTAGCTTTCACACTAACTTTACCTTTATCCCTTTGTAATCATTCAACTTTCAACCTTCTGGTCTTTTTGATGGGGAGAGAAAGTAGCACTTCTATCAGATTACTCGTGAACTATCACTTGACTTCTCAAGTTCACAAGCTTCTCTCCGAAGCGCTTTGTTCTTATTCGAAATAACACAGCTGTGCTGATGATACTTTGGGACAGTAAGTTAGGCAGTTCTTTTCCACCAGGTACTCAAGAGTACTCGTTTGGATCTTCTAGTCTTTGATTAGGTTGGTGACTCCAAGCTTCTCGTGGATGAACTTGCATACACTTATACTTACAGCTTTGGTGAAGATATCGGCCAACTGATCGGAGCTCTTTGTGTAGCAAGATAAGATTACTTTCTTTTCTACCATTTCTCTAACCTTGTGGCAATCTAACTCCACGTGTTTGGTTCTTTCGTGAAACACTGAATTGGATGCGATGTGAATAGCTGCTTCATTTTCGCAATGCAAGGTGATAGGATCCTACTGGTCAACACCTAAGTCCTTGAGAAGATCTTTAAGCCACATCAACTCCGTTGTAAGCTTTATCATGGCTCTATATTCAACTTTTTCCGTTGACAGCGCCACAGTCTTTTGCTTCTTTGACTTCCAAGTGACTAAGTTTCCTCCTACAAAGGTACAATACCGCATCGTTGATTTCCTATCATTCTTGTCTCCTGCCCAATCTGCATCACAATAGCCCATGATTTCAGTGTTTTTGTTACAGCCCATCCATATGCCTTGTCCGGGAGCACCTTTGAGATACTTGAGAATTCTCTCAACCATGTTCCCATGGTGATTCTTTGGAGCTTGCATATGTTAACTTACCTGATTCACAGCAAAACAAATATCAGGTCGTGTAATTGTTAAGTAAATTAGCTTACCAACAAGTCTTGTATAGAGTGTTGGGTTTTCATATGGTTGATCTTCGATCTCCCCCTTTCGAATCGCCTTGTATCCTTCTTCGAGTGGAGTTTTTCCAGGTTTGGAACCTAATATACCTGTCAAAGACAACAGATCCAATGTGTACTTCCTTTGAGATAGAAACAAGCCTTCATTTGTTCTATATACTTCTATCCCAAGGAAGTACTTTAGTTCACCCAAATCTTTAATGTCAAAAACAGATTTAAGATAGAGTTTAGCATCTTGGACACCTACTTCTTGTAATGATGATATCATCAACATATACAAGAATGACTACTATACCTTTTTGACTCTTTGAAAAGAACAATGCCTGATCAGTTTCATGTCTCTTCAACCCTTTTGTCTTTAAGGTTGTANCCAAATCTTTAATGTCAAAAACAGATTTAAGATAGAGTTTAGCATCTTGGACACCTACTTCTTGTAATGATGATATCATCAACATATACAAGAATGACTACTATACCTTTTTGACTCTTTGAAAAGAACAATGCCTGATCAGTTTCATGTCTCTTCAACCCTTTTGTCTTTAAGGTTGTACTGAGTTTTTGATACCAAGCTCTTGGAGATTGTTTCAGGCCATAGACAGCCTTCTTTAGCTTTAGAACCTTACCCGGTGAGCACAAGGTTAAACAACCTGGGGGTGGAGTCATATATACTTCTTCTTCTAGTTTTTCTTGAAGAAATGCATTCTTAACATCCATCTGCCATAAATCCCACTCGAGATTCATAGCTAGTGAGAATACAACCCGTATAGTATGAAGCTTAGCTACCGGTGCAAACGTATCAAGATAGTCCTTCCCATATGTCTGAGTAAAGCCTCTTACCATAAGTCTTGCTTTATACCTTTCTAAGTCTCTGTTACTCTTGTACTTGATCTTGAAAACATACCTTGAGCTAATCGTCTTCTTTCATTTAGGCAAGTCGACATCATCCCAAGTTTCATTAACCACCATTGCTTTTTTTCCTCTCCAATAGCTTCTCTCCATTCTTTGATTTCCATCGCTTCTTCATAAGTTTCTGGAACAAATTTTGCATCGAGTTTTCCCAAGAAGACTTGATGTTCTTTAGGGAATGATGCAAGAGAACATACTGCTTGAATTAGATGAGCAACTGAGTTGTTGTTGTAGTAGACTTTTCCGTCTGTCCATTGAGACAGAAACTTAGGTCTAGTACTTCTTCTTAGTTGAACCGGTTATGGTTTGGTTTCATTCTCAGTTTCATATTCATCTCCATCTTGAGCATGAACAATTGGATGCTCTTCGTCTTCATAGTGAGACGAGAGGGAATTTGTTTCATCAATACGTGTCTCCCCCTCGTGATCAAGATGGGGATGAATTTCAGCTTCTGGTATAGTCTGGACAGGAGCTTCTTCCACATCACTATCTTCATGTAGATCAATACCAAGGTTTTTCATCAAGTTCTTGAGGTTTGTAGCTCTATCTGAGACCGATTCTGATAGATCTTTTAGACTTCCCCAATCTTTGTCTTCATAAAACTCTTTACCTTCAATGAACTTGACATCTCTAGAGATCATGACTCTTCAAGTTTCTGGAACATAACACTTATACCCTTTCTGAGTGCTTGAGTAGCCGATGAACATGGCTTTGACACTCTTTGGTTCGGGCTTGTTCCTTAGATTATCTAGAATCATGACATAACACACACAACCAAACACACGTAAGTGATTAAGATATGGTTTGCTTTTATTGAGAACCTGATAAGGAGATAGATCATCAAGGATTTGTGTTGGTATCCTGTTGATGAGAAGACACGCCGTGATCACAACATCCGACCAAAAACGTTTTGGAACATTGTTGTGAAACATCATGACCCTAGTGATCTCCATCAGATGTCTATTCTACCTTTCGGCTACACCGTTCTGTTGAGGTGTATATGGACAGTTAGTTTGATGTATGATTCGATGATTTGCGAGATGGTTTTTAAACTCACTACTCGTGTACTCTCCTCCGTTATCTGACATGAAAACCTTAATTCTTTCATTGTATTGGTTAGTCACATAACAATGAAAATTCTTAAATGCGTCTAAGACCCTATCTTTTGATGCAAGCAAAGTTACCCAAGTGTATTTCGATTTTTCATCTATAAAAGTAACGAAATATTTATGGTTCTCTCTAGATGCACATGGAGAAGACCAAACAGCGGAATGAACAAGATCAAAATAATTTTCATAAACCACATTTGATTTGGGAAAAACTGAATGACTATGTTTTCCAAGAATACACGCTTCGCAATCAAAAGATTTACCAAACTTAACATGTAAAAACATCAAACTTAAAACTTTAAAATTCGGATGGCCAAGTCTAGCATGCCATAAAATATTATTTAAATCAGAAATAACATATTGAAAAGAAACAGAAAATTTGTTAGATAAATCGGGGCTTGAGTTCAACTCTTCGAGGACATAAAGGTCTCCTTTGGTTGCTCCCTTACCAATCACGACTCCAAAACTAATATCCTGAAACCAAACTTCGTTAGGACTAAAAATAACCAAGCAATTTAAGTTTGTAGCAATTCGTTTAACATATACTAGGTTGGAGGTAAATTTTGGCATAAATAAAGCTTGAGATTCCCTACCAAACAGATTTAGATTGCCTAGTCCTTTAACCGGAACTTTACTACCGTTTGCTATGATTACATTCCCTAAAGCTGGTTTTATATTGCTAATCATATTTACATTACTAATCATATGATGATGACTTGTTCCATAATCTATGAAAATTGGTTTAACAATGTTCTGAGCAATTCCAGCATTTAAAGAGATACATGAAGTCTTACCAGATCCTTTCAGGGCTTTGATGAGAGCATCAAGGTCATACTTCTTCACGTATTCATCTTGGAAGGAAACTATGGAGGTGCTGGCTTCCTCAACCTTGTAGGTTGAACTTGTTCCCTTTGTCGCTTCTTCTTCTTGAGAGTAGTTGGCTTTGGAATCCTTGAACTTTCTTGGCTTGAGATATGGATGAAGAATCCAACACTTCTCCCTGATCTGACCCTTCTTCTTGCAATGATCACACATAAGACTCTTCCTCTCTTCAGATGGCTTGTAACTCACCTTGTTCGCTAGTGCTAGATCTTTACCTTTTTATTTCTTGCTAGAGAATAGGCTTAAGGATCCATGCTCTTTCTGGAGCTTTGCGCAAACGTCATCAAGTTGTAGCTTGTTTGATATGAGGATATGTTGAATCACGTCCTTGTAGGATGGGTTAAGGTGAGAAGAAGACTAAAGACTTGATCTTGCTCTCTCCTCTTTAGAATCTCAGATAGATCTGTAGTCACGGGTCTGAGCATCTCATACTCAGCTCAAAGTGATTTTAATCCCAAAAGTGTTCAAAGAAATCCATTTCCTCTTGTGCCAACTCGTTGGGCTTTTTGAACTTCATACACCTGGCTCAGATTTGAGAGATTACCGAACACCTTTTGTAGAGAATCCCATAGATCCTTTGCAGTGATACAATAGGAATATCCTTCAAGAGATCGTGGATCTAGGGTTTTTTGTATGATGCTAAGGGCTGTGATGTTCTCTTTGAACCACTTTTTCTCTTCAGGAGTGAGCTCTTTATCACCTTTGGTTTCGATTTCTTTAGTAGAATAGTTTTGTGTAACCACATGATTCCAACCACGACCACGTAGATAAGTCCTAAGAGTTCAAGTCCATAGAAGATAGTTGACCCCCTTGAGAGTTTGGAGTTTCTGCCTTGAATCTTCCTTGTCTTCCATTGAAAAACTTCGGATCGGGCAGTATACGATAAGATCAATTTAGGAGAAAAGATTATGATTCCAAACGACCCAAAATTCACTATTATTCTAGTCACCAAATCAAATCTCCACCGCCCGAATCCTAGATAAACAAGCTAGGAACACCTCTGAAATTTTTTAGCTCAAACGGAGATAAACTCACCGTTAGATTTTCCAAATACCCAAGACAACTCTTGCAGAAATCTGAACTTGTCATTGTAGCGGACAGCCACACTAAAACTTGATTATCTCACAAACCAACCGTTGAAATCTAATCTTCACCGTTGAATATCAATATCAAAGAGCCACGAAGCTTCTCTCAAATTTTCAGCCACATCGGACCACGTTTGAGTGTCCAAACGTTCTCCAGAACAAAATCTGACAAATCTGTCAGGTTTGCGAATCTAAGAATGGATTGTAAAAGAGATTAGGGTTTATGCGGAAACGGGATTAAGAGCTTATTGATCTGATACCATGAAATATTATGAGAAGTATAAGAATTATAGAAAGATTATGAGAATAAAGAGAATGAAGAAGATTATTGTATTGAGTTGAGAAACACAAATGAGGCTACAAGAGTTTATATAGATTATTCACAAAGTGAATTAGGTTAAAATTGCTTGGGCCTTTGAACTTTGGACTTCTTTTCAACAGGTAGCTGATTGGGGTTAGGCGGTTTCCAAATAAGATCTTATCTATGTTCCCATTCTTTGGTGTGTTTTACTGCTCCATAGCCGAGAGATGTGTATCGGAGAATATGTGATTATTTCGTGCAATCCATAACTACTAACAAATCATGGCACAAAGATTAGCAGAGCCAATTCCAGTTGGTAGTAGGGGTCGTTGGGGAAGTGAATTGACTGGTTCAAGATTCCAGACTAAGCGATAATTAATGAAGTGAAATAAACGAAAAACTTGGTAAGACATTCCTAATTTCATGGAGAAAACCATAGATCTCAGTTATGATTTTACCAGAGTTCAAGACATTGATCATAGATAGTGAATCCAACAAGAACGTAACATCAAGGCGATTTAGGTCCAGGATTTTCAAATTCGCTTTCTTCAAAGCTTCAGCTTCGGCGGCAATGGCAAAGATAGCTTTAAAAACCAACACAAAGAAACACATCTTACGTTCTCTATCGTTGACGATCGAAATCTAAATCTGTAATTAATATTCAATCACTGATTTAAAACCTTCTTTAAATTACAATCATCAAAACATAAATGTTTACAAAATTCATTTGCAAAGAGTTTCAAATGTCTCTAGATTTCATTTAAAAATATTTTAGAAATCTCTATAATTTACTATAGATTTCAAATACTGGGTTTGTTTATAGAACATTAAGGGCATGATTGGTTATTGCTTCTACAGCCAAATATAAGCTTTCTACAACCAAGTATATTTCTACAGCAATAAAATGAAACCAATCAAGTTGTAGCTTTCATATTTTTTCTCACATACAAAATACTAGATTTTGTTTAGTTTTGGCTGTAGAAAGTCAATTTCTCAAAGCACTTATTTTTTTTCTCTCTCTCTCTTCTCTCCCCTTTCTTTCTTTATATATTTTTGTATATATATATATATATTGTATAAATATAATAATGTAATGTGATTATTTTTATACTTCTCAAATTAATTCTAATTTTTCATAATTAACATTTTTGTTATTTATTTTTTCTCTATATATATATATAAATCGTATAAATATAATAATGTAATGTGTTTATTTTTATATCTCCCTAATTAATTTTAATTTTTCATTATTAACTTTTTGTTATTTATTTTGTATATATATATATATATATCGTATGAATATAATAATGTAATGTGTTTATTTTTATATCTCTCTAATTAATTCTAATTTTTCATGATGAAACTTTTTGTTGTTTATTTTGACCGCCAATGTTAATTTTAATGATTAAACATAAGAAATAACCTACATCACAAAGTTGTCCAATCATGTCTTCATTTTAAAAAGTTACAGCCAAAAGTCTGCAGCCAAAAATCTCACAGCAACAAAATCAAAAGCCACAGCAACAAAATCTATAGCCAAATTTCTACAGCAGAAAAACAAAAGCCACACTTGCAACCAATCATGCCCTAAGTCATTTCAAATCAATCAAAATATAAATATTTTTTTAAAGTATGGTTTGAATAACACTAAATCTTAAAATTTGATTCAAAATCTTTATTAAATAATACTATATTTCAAACTCTATTAATGAAAATTTTCAAATTCAAGAATCAATAACACCCGATTTTAAAATAGAAATTCAAATTCACTATTAAATAATAGTAGATTATAGATCAAATAAAATTGAGTTTAATTCATAAATTGAATAATACCCCTTAAATTGTTTATCTCTCTTCTCCTTTTTAAAACTAATTGAAGGATATTTTGTTATCAAAAAGGGCATCTACCTCCTTTTGTCAAATTTAGATTTCAATTAAATTGTATTAGTGGAAAACATTTATGAATATTAACTTTGACAAAATGAGTCACAATGCAATTTATTTGCTTGTTATAGTCAATGGTGTCATAATAGAGCAAAAAAGTAATTCGATTAACAATATCACTGATCTAATCCAACTACTCAGGTAGCGAATACAATTTTTTCTTTAAATAGAATTTTTATTATTATACCATTTTGTTATAATTCGAAAAAAATAAAATTAAAAACAAAAAATGGAGTTATTAGCTTTCACAGTCTCTTATTCTAACTCAAATTTCAATCTCCTAAATTAATACAAAGTGAAATTTTGACACAAAAAATACAAGGTGAAATTTATGTTTTTTGTCATCAAAGCTGGTATTAACTTAACTTAGAATACGTATAACAACTGGTGAGCTTGATCTTCTTGCTTGGATAGCCAAGCTATTCGGAAGATCATTATGCGTTCTAGATATATGAACAAAACATAAGTTTACGTAAAGATAACAAATCTGCTAAGATATTTGTAGTGCCCTATTTCCAAAGCCTTGAGTGGGAGTCTAGCTCCTGGCTTTGTTGGAGAAGAGTTATTAACTCTTTGCAATCGTATTGAACAATCAATTCATGGTATCCAAATCGTCGAATCTGCACCAAACTTTCCTCAAGGTTTAAAGCTTCTGCTTTAAAAGGTGTTTGTGTCAGAGGTAGGGAAGAAAATCATTGCATCCGCAGTGTGCCTTGTGTTGTGATAGTCCGGGAAATGCCAATAGATTCAGTCTTGGAGACCCAAGAAACATCTGTAGATAAAACAGCAACGGTAGTAAGTCTATGAGTAATTCAGAGGTGTCCTTGTAGTACTTAGTTGAGATTGAGCATTAGACAATTGATAAAGGTCAATGATTACTTGATGTATGACCTTAGGAATATACCACATTTTATTCTGATACAACAAAGCATTTCACATTTTCCATATTCTTCATAGAATGTGTATGGTGCTAATCCTTTCAAGAACCTGTCCTGAACATCTTCAGCCGAGTACATTTGAGATTAAAGCACATACATCAGTGTATCCTTTATAGTTAAAGGAAAGTGGGCACTATCACATTATTTCAATGGAGCTAGGTCCCAAATTTCCTTGGAAACTCTACAACCAAAGAATAGATGATGTATTGTTTCTACAATGTACAATCGGCTTGTAATCTAATACCCAATTTAATCAGTTCACTATGCACATCTAAGCCTATGTTCACTATTCTCCATAGAAAATGTTTGACCTTTCCTTGAACTGGAAGCTGCCAGAGTAGCTTAAATAAAGGGGTAGATTCTACAGAGACTGAGGTTACTGTTGTTTCAGTATGTAAAATATGGTAAACAGAGCGCTTTGAATACATTCCTAACTAAGTGAACTTCCATATAGGCCTGTTAGGTTGATTTAGCTTTGAAGGTCTCAATGTTTTCACTAGAGGCACATCATCTTGATGGAGAGTTGCGGAGAGCTTTAGAGGGGACCAATGATGACCATATACATCAAATAGCATATCAAACGTGTCTTCATTTTCTTGAACATTATTTGGTAGTTTAGATGGTGTATACTCATCATGTGGTACCCAATTATCTTTCCATATTCTCATTGTAACCCCATTACCCAATGCCCAAAAAGCCTTGTTTTAATCAACTCTATCCTTTGATAAACAACTCTCCAAGCATAGCTAGGTCGTGAGCCAAGTTCAACATATAATAAAGAGACATTAGGAAAGTACTTAGCTTAATTTAAATACCTGAGTAGGACGAGAACTGGGTTCATTCAACATTTTCCAATCCTGTTTGGCTAGTAATGCAAAGTTGAAACTCTGAAGCTCTCTGAATCCCATACCCCACATGCTTTACGATTTGTCACTTTAGCCCAAGAGATCCAGATGATTTTTTGCACATCCATGGAAGCTCCCCACTTGTACTTTCTCATTAAAGATGTGATCCTCTTGATGATTGATTTGGGAAGAAGGAAAACAGGACGTGAGATAAGTTGGTAGTGTCGTTATTACGGCCTTAAGCAGAGTTTCTTTACCTGCACCAGAAAAGAACCGGGCAGACCATTGATCCAATTTTCTTTGCACCCTCTCAATAATCGAATGAAAGACTGCAGTTTTGTTATTACTATTAATTTCATGTAGTCCTAAATATCTACATAATCCCCCGATTTTTGTAATGCCAGTAAGTTGTTGTAAATGTTGTTGGATAGTTATAGGATAGGTGCTTGCTAAACATAATAGTTGACTTTGTGAAATTCACTTCATGTCCTAAAACATCTCCATACAATCTAAGTCTCTGAAATAAATGGTTACACTCGAAGGCATCTGCTTTGCAAAACAAAAGGCAGTCATCTTCAAATAATAAATGTGATATTGCTGGCCCACTGCCACTATCCTTAAAACCACTACTATGCCTTTTAACTACCAAATCCTAGATTAAAAAAACCTTCACAGATAATAAGATATAAGTACAATAAAATAGGATCACCTTTTCTAATACTCCTATGTGGATCGATGGTTCTTGTTGGTTTACCATTGATAAGCACTGAAAATGTAGGGATAATCACACACATCATAAAGATCTGCACCACACCTTTACAAAACCCAAGTCTCCTTAACATGAATTCCAAAAAGGTCCAATTAACTTTGTCACATGCTTTGGTATTGTCCAGTTTCATAGCTATATATGGATGAAACTCTCTTTCTTGTGGTTAAAGAATGGGTCAATTCATGGGAGATTAAGACATTGTTAACAAGCAGTGTTTGGGGTATGAAAGCAGATTGGTTAACACTAATGATACTATGCAAGAAAGGTTTTAGTCTATTGGTCATTATCTTAGTAATAAGCTTGTAAGAAACATTAGCCAAGCTAATTGGTCTGAAATCTTTAGGGCTTTGGGGGTTTTGAATTTTTGGAATTAAACAAATAAAGGTGTGATTAATATTTGGATTTAATGATTGTTTAGTGATATCTTGCATTTTTAACGGATTTTACCTCTTTTAATTGTTGCATTTTAGACATATACACGTGCATTCAAGGCCTTGTGGAGTACATTTGCACATGCATATGCATATCTTAGGTGAAAGATATGGAGCAACTAAGAGGATGGATCAAAGGAGTTAAGAAGGGGCAAAAAGGACAAAAGAGAGCTTGTAGCGGCCTAACTGGACCGCTATGATCAAAGAGACTTTCCAGGAGCATGTAGCGGTCAAGACGGACCGCTACGCTCAAAGAAAAAAATTCCATAGGCATGTAACGACCTCTGTAGCGGTCAAGACGGACTGCTACAGAGCAAGAAAAGTCAAAAATTTTTGACAAAGCTTTCCAAGATTTTACTCATTTTCAATTGGGTTAACCCATATGTTTTAGATTAAACTAGTACCATTTTTAGGATAGTATAAATACATTTTAGACCTAATTTGTAAACATCTTTCATTTTACTTTTGTTGTTTTGTTTCTACTTTGGTGAAAGTTTGATTTAAAGTTTTAATCTTAGTCTTAATTCTTATTTTTCTTCTTCTTCATTGTTGTTCATTTTTTATTTCTTGTTTAAGATCATCGATAAACATATTTTCTTCATAGGATTTGGTATTTCATCTATGATTAGTGAGTAGTTTCTTATAAGTGAATGATTTAGGTATATTAGGGTGATTAAGTGATGGAATATGATGCTTAAGGTTTAGATACTTAAATCTTCATTCATTTAATGTTCTTAATGCTAGATTTGATTTGATCACTCGTTTCTAGATCATAAGCAAATTCATGCCCAGGAGGTGTTTTTGAAAATGCTTGAATGAATTACTTGAATGCTAAATGAGGCCTAACCGAGGGATTGTGTTATTTAGTTTAGTGGTTGTATGGATTAGACCTTAATGTTTTTTTGAATGTGACTTTTCAAGGGATTATTTAGGTAGCATGATTAGAGAAATGGATTATTACCATGAGAGTGGATTAGTCTTTAATTAGAAATCTTATACCAATAATTAGCATTTAATGATTGAATTAAACATCATAGAACTATACTTGATCACCTAAGTCAATAATCTTGACCCATTTGTTTAGCTTCTAACCTTGATTTACATTTAAATCTTTTAGTTGACTTTGCTTAATTCTAGTTGACCTTTAATTTCTTTGACTCTTTGTTGATTTCTTAATTTTTGTTGACTTTTTTATTCATTTTTATGTTTCATGCTCAATTAGGATGTTAGTTCAAAACCAGCCATCTTATTTGGCTTAGACTAAGCTAGATTCTCCTAAATCTTAGTGCGTTAATTACTTATGAATTGGTTTGACACCTAAATACTACGTCACATAAGTAGTCTTTAGGATTAATTGATAGACTAAAAAAAGTGTTTATCAGTTAGCAAAGAAGTTGTTGATGAACGTTTTCAGTTCATCGGCAATGATAAGCCAATGATTTTTGAAGAAAGTTGATGTAAGTCCATCTAGTTCATGAGCTTTTGCATCCTCCATTTGAAATAAAGCTTTTTCAATTTCACTATCCATTACTGGTTGAGTAAGCTTGATGTTCATTGCATTAGTAACCCTTGGCTGAAGTCCATCATATACCCTATAGCTTCCATCAGTGGGAGGTTGAGTAAATAATGACTCAAAATATGTAGTGAAGATTGATTGAATCTATGAGTCATCTTTATGCAAATGCCCATGGCCATCTTCCACCATTAATATTCTATTTACATGCCTCATATGCTTCATCTTTGAGTGAAAGTAGCGAGTATTTTTGTCACCTTACTGAAGCCAATGAACTCTACTCTTTGCTTTATAATAAGACTCCTGTAAATAGGCTTTTGGCAATTGAGATTTTAGATGTCGAATATAAGTGTAATCAAGAGAAGTACTCTCATGTGCCTGATGCAAAGCAGCTTTGAGATCACGTATTTGGGTTGATGTATTGGTGGTATGGTGCTTTCTCCATTGAGCTAGGCCTCTCCGACAATGGTGGAGAGACTGAAAATTTTTTGGGATGAACATGAAGACAATATATTTGTAACTTCTTGATTAACTCTAGAATCTTGATCCCATCTAATATCATACTTAAACAATGGAGGAGGAATCCATTTTCTGGGAGTTGTATCCACTGATAAAGGTATGTGGTCTCAGGCTCCCCATGGGAGTAATCTAACTAGTGTACCAATCTTTAGTAGCCATTGTCCTATCAATCTTATGCCATCTATTTTCACACCAAGTATAATTGCCACCATACATACAATCATCCAGTAAGCCTAGGGTGGAAATCATATTTTTGAAAGATGTATGCGTATCCACTCCCCTCTTAGGGCCCCCTTTCTTCTCAAAAAGAAACTGCAAATCATTAAAATCTCCAAGAAGGGGGCACATGTTAGATACAAAACTAGTAGATCCCATGTGTCTACTTAGATAGTCCCAGAAAAACCTTTGATTTAGAGGACCATAAATATAGACTAGCATATAGGTAGTATGCTAATCTCAAACCCAAAAAGTATTGTGATGCATAGATGATTTTGTTGGTGGCAAAAAATAGCTATTTCGACACTCCTACCTATTGGATAGTGCACAAAAGAGTTTGCATAACCAAGCCTATTACCAAAATCTTCTACATATTGATCATTATTCATAGTTTCCGTAAGGAACATTATATTAGACTTATTTATATGCTTGATATCAAAAATTTGACGAATTGTCAGGGGTTCTTTAAACCCTAACAATTCCAATATAACATTTTCATTGATCAAATGGTGGTTTTGGGGTATCCATCCTCTCCTTAACAATGAGTGCTGATGTACCATCTAATCGTTGCTTACCGGTTAAACTTTCGTCTGCTATGAAAGCTTTCTCTGCCTTTTGTTTTAAGGTAGTATCAAAAAGAAGTCTTGGTATGCGATGTGGAGACACATGTTGTTGATAATGGTTGAGGCTCTGAAGACATAATTTGAACTGGATACAATTCTGCATTCTCAAGAGGTATATATTGAGGTGCCTATGCTTCAGACTGTTTCCTCATGTCGAAGGTCATCATATTTGAAGCGAAAGTTGCGCAATCTATGAAACTGGAGACGGATCAAAGTTGGTGGACATGTGCTAGCAAATTGAATGTATCAGGCGAAGATTAGCTTTTTTAGAGATATCAATTGTCTATGTCCATTTCGGGGTTCTGTTAGAAGACAAGGTAGAGAGAATAGATAACTTATCTAAGCAAAGAAAATGGAAAGTGAAACTTCGCATGCAACGAAAGTTAAAACCTCAGTAGCGTAGCGTAGCGAGGAAGAGACATATAAGTTTAAGGAGTGCTGATAATCTTTTACTTCTGTGGAACTTTTTTGGTCAAAAAGCAAACTAAAAGATTAAACGACAAGAGTGAGTAATTCTTTAGTTGACTGAAAGCTAAATAAATTACAATCGGAATAACATTCCAATCGATCTCATAGACCAAATATGCAATCTGAGAGACTTTGGACGTCGTAAGCTTCAATTCCGGGATTAGTCTGTTCGAATTTGGGGAAAGTCCGAAGATGAGGAGGTTACAAGTGGGGCCATGGGAGTGAATGACGGAGGAGTTGGTGGACGTTGAGAAGAGCGAAGAAAGAGTGGAAGAAGAAGATGAATAAAAGACGGTTGAGTTTAGACAAGTGTGGTGGAAGAGGATCAAATTACTCCTCCATAAACAACATCGTGATTCCACATAATGGGTTAAAACTTAGAACATTGACTATTATAAGCTAGATATTGGTTAATTTTTTTAAATTGCTTAATATTATATCTTCTATTTCAATATATATATATATATATTAAATTTTAAAACACGTACTAAAAAATCATTCAATTTTTAATTCTCGCAAATAAAAATTGTATTCCAAAACATATTAATCAATAACAAATCAATTTGCATCACATAGCTGTAAGTTCTGCCACCTAGTTTTAAATCCTGACCATCGTCAATTAACATGAGGTGAATTTCGGCGGCCCTTCTGGATATCTTTGGCAACTGTGGACGTTTTGGGTCTAGTCGAAGTTCTTCGGGACTCCGAATACCAAGATCATAAAAAAACAGTCATAAAAGTTAAAGAGAAACATTAGAAACACAACACCACATATATTTTTAAGTCCTATGTGGCACCTCCACATTTTTGAATTTTTTAAATTTATTTAAGTTTTAAAATTTTGATGCAGGGTGTTATTCAATTATTGATTTTAAATCAACTTTATTTGATTTATAATACAGTGTTCTTCAATAGTTTATTTTAATTTTCTATTTTAAAATATAGTGTTATTGATTATAGTATTTGAAATCTCATTCATTAATGGGAAAATTCCATGTTAATACACCATATGTGTTTCAATTTTCCATTTAATACACCAAATATTCGAAAGACCGGAATAATACACCAACTCTTTTGTTTACCCAGTTTAATACACAAACTATCCACCATCTACCCATTTTACACGATTTCGGTTACTTGCTGTTTAAGTCACCGTTAAATATATATATTTTAACAAAATAAACAATTAAAAATTATTAAAAATACAACAAAAATCCAAAACACTTTTAAAATTACAAAAAAATTCAAAAAAATTCCAAAATAAATCAATAAAAAGATAGAAAATAAAAAATAATTTTTAAAATTTTTTAAATAAATTTTAAATTTAAAAAAAACATAAACACCCCAGTGTAAAAATAAAAAAATCTATAAATATTAAAAAAATTTAAAATATATATAAAAAATTGTAAATAAATCCAAAAAATCAAAAATATTATCCTTAAACGGCAAGTAACCGAATCCGTGTAAAATGGGTAGATGATTGATAGTTTGTGTATTAAACTGGACAAACAAAAGAGTTGGTGTATTATTTTGGTCTTTCGAATATGTGATGTATTAAATGAGAAATTGAAACATATATGGTGTATTAATATGGAATTTTCCCTTCATTAATAGAGTTTCAAAACTAATTATATTCAATAAAATATTTTAAATCGGATTTTAAAATTCAATGTTATTCAAACCATAAATGAATTTTAAAATCTTTGTATTTTAATAAATTTGAAATAACTTATGGTAGGTTTCTATTAACAAATATATGGATTCAAAATTCAAGGTAAATTGTAGAGATTTATGAAATCTTTCCAACAGAATCTTACAAATATTTAAAAATCTCTGCAAATGAATCTAGTAGACTTTTAAATTCTTGTGATTTTAAATCAAATGGAGTTGATTTAAAATTAATGATTGAATAACACCCCTAGTTTTTTGTTTCCCTTTTATCTGATAATTTTAATGACAGTTATCTCGAATAAGGTACGTTGAATCTCCACTTTTATTATATTTTTTTCTACTTTTCTTATTTTTATGTTTTGGTAAAAAAATAAATATGTAACTATTTTATGTGAAACTAACAATTATTAGTTTTCTATCTATGTTAGATTTAAATTTTAAAAAATATATATTTATATAT